>DWNJ01000396.1:0-15739 GCA_018250275.1 Udranomia eurus | reverse complement strand
CCTGTGCTTTGTGGAGGTACCCAGGAAGTCCAACGGATTATCCTTCTGAAACCCGCCAGCACGTCGCCTCATCAGGCACGTCTCTTGGGGAGACTCCGTGGCTCAACCCAACACCCTTCTCGTTGTGAGGCCACTCACGACGTCCCGGAGTCGAAAACAAGACGGTTCAAGCTCCCGCTCTTACCGCTCCGAATCTGGAAGCCCCTTTTAGTCACCTCTTACGACAGGCTGGTCCCCCTGACCACACCCTTTAAACCAAAACACAGCAGTAAGAATACTGCTATTATAAAGCAGAAGTAGGTGTGGCAGTGGTGCCCCCAGAATTGAACCGTAAGAGGTTCTAGTACAAGTTCAAGTTACATTAGTAATTTAAAGTTGCGTTTGTTTTTATTATGGCGTACCTCAAATAATACAACGACCTAATGTACGGAAACTCCCAGAGGCGCGCGTACGCGTGCAGACGGGCACATTAAGTTGAGTTTACGACAAAAATGACATATGCATATTTAAAAGAATCACAGTCGCTCCAAACTCCTTCAGTATTTTCCCATTTCAGAAGACATATACGACGAACGGGTCCCCGAGCAGTGCAGATATGAAATGTGGAAATTGGAAAGTGATGTGAGAAATTCACTGTAGCTCCGATAAAATACGGAAGCTGTAGACAAGTACATGAATGTGATACATAACAAATGTGGTTTTCAATAAAAGGTATTTGTAGTATGTGGAAGATAAAAACTTATTGGCAGAAAAGCATTGGAACCTAATCTTTTTCGTCACAGTGTAAGATTGTAACCTATGTTGTTTGTGAAAGACTACTTGACAAATTAAACTCATATAAGCTTATACAAGCTAAGTTCAAACAGTCTGTCAACTAGCCTGATTTGCTACAAATGAATTAGCGTAGTCGATTCGATATCGCAAGCCGATATTCAAATCGGAACATAAACTGGCTAACTCGTGTGGGTAAGCGGTTAATCTACAGTTAGCCTCCACTGCACATGGTGCTGCGATCCGAACTTCCCTAACTAACAACAGGTCTTTAAATTGAAATCTACTCTCGAGCTGCATCGGACTCGACGAAACTTCCAAACTGATTTGGAAACTTGGGTTTTTATCGATCCGCTCCTTGGTTTCTTCTTTGGAATTTGGGGGACGACAACGTCACTGCGCAAATCTTTTGTAGTTAATCGGCAACTTTTCCTGCTGTACAATCGACTTTCGAGTTTGTCGGCGAGTTTCATCAATTTCAAATCGGTTCACCTCTTATTTGGTATTTTACAATAGTATATATAATAGTATTAATTGGTATATAGCGTGATTAAGTATATCAAACTCATCCACGATACAACTATGATACGCAGTTCGTTTCTGAGTTATTGGTGTATTTCTGAAATTCACAATAACGTGAACAAGTAAATAATGTCTTTGTAAGTTATAATTACGGGCTTAAATCATTATTTATCTCTTATTACAACTGTCTTAGCTTTAAGCTGTTTAAAAACCAGGATAGACCCAAGAGATGCTTTTGGGTGTGTTCTGGGGCTTAAAAGTATTTCAGTGGAGATTACTTTCATTATCCAATTTGATATTCCAACTGATACACAAAAAACAATTAACAGTCTAAATCCGGTCGAATATTAAGCCTTCTGAATCTTGACAAGGATAAAATTAATTTTGAATTTTATCCGCAGCGAATTATTGTATACGAGAACTGGGTCAAGGTGGTGTAGAACAATTTATTTGCCGGCACAGGTTTTCTCACTCCGGATCAAATACGGCGAGCCATTTCGAAAACGCCGCCCGCCACTGAGTTCGCCTCGTTGAATTGCGTGTTTTAAGGTGGCCCCTCACTGCGAGCATTCGCCTGTAATGCAACGTTACAAATCCGAGCTTTACATCAGTGAAGAAGGAGTACCAAGCATTACAACCTGTACTGTTACAGATTCTAGCATTCTAATTTTTAAGGATGCTTGGAGTGTTTTTAACCTGCTTTTTTCTCACGGACTACCATAGCTTGAGAACTTGAGAGCGCTCAAGGCGCGACTAAGGAAAATTAAGTGATTTTTTTTTGCCTTATAATTAATAAAAACATTCGATTCTTGATACATTACAGGTAAATGCTCACGGTGTGAGGCCAGCTTTACGGGGGTGCACCCCCGTACCGTAATGAACGTGCTTTCTTACGCAAACTTTTGATACCCACCGTCGGAGACGACGAAGAAGTCAGGTTTTCTATGGCCAGGCAATTATGCAAAACTTTGTGAGCGTCGATGTTAAAAAATATCTACTCTGAAACTGTGTTGTTATTTGTTTCTCTTTGGGATTGTCTTTGAAATCTAAATATAGTTACAAGATATATTTTCTAGAAATGAAGCCATGAAAAATACCCATACGTTCAAAACTGGTGTTGTACGGAACAACTTTAATATTGAGCTGTCATTCCAAATAGATGAGAGATTAAATCAAGTTCACCATGCAGCTAATTGCCTTAGGACTAAGCCGGGATATTAATTCAAATAATGTTTGCAAACTCCTGTAGCTTTTAATGAGTGTATGTTAAAGCTTATAATCTAAGAGATATGCGCGATTTTTTTTCATTTGATTGATAAAGATGGAAAATTTTCACCATCATTGTCATGTCATGGAAAATTTCGGCTTTATCTTTTTGTTTATATGAGTATGAGAGCCTATCGAAGAGGCAGGCAGGCCACCTGATGTGAAGTGGTCCCCGCCGCCTATGGACATTTGCAACACCAGAGGAGTCGCCAATGCATTGCCGGCTTTGAAGGAGGATCTTTTTTGCGCTACGTTTGAAGAACCCCATGTGATAGCGCTCCGAGAATGCCTCAGGAGGAAGTACATTCCACAATCCGAATGTGCGCGGAAGGAATTACCGCAAAAATCGGACAGTTGATTATCAACTAATCAATTACAACCAAAGACACGCTTCATTCCACTTCCATAGGTCACGCCGCCTTTACGAAACAATTTACACGCTACGTATTTGCAATAAAGTGATACATTTATACATACGTATCTGTTGTATTCTACTCAATCAAGGGCTGCCCTTGTACGTGTCAGTCTGCGCTACTGTCCGCAAACACTCGAATCGTCTCCCGGTGGCGAGAGTCGTTAGCGTCAACACTTTGTTACGATTGTTCTTTACTTTGACATTTCGTTTCTTTCTCGTATATATTTTTCTGGCGAGATATATTTCGTAAGTTGTCCCCTGTAGGCGGGTACTTGAAGAAACTTTTCAAGTTTTTCAGGTTTTCAGTATTACGCATAAAATTATTAGAAATGTTTCGGGACCTTACTTTAGGATGAGATGTTGATATGATAATTATGGTCTATATCGACTTCCTACGGTCCGTGAAATTACAGTCTCCTACGAAATCCCATAGGAATAGACGGCGTACACGTACGCATTTGCAGATTCATTTACGCGCCACTCTCCAAATTTTTCTTTTCATCTGAGTTCGCCTATCTACGGTGGTAAAACGTAGAAGCCGATATGTTTTTAGTTATTCATAGGTAATCATGTTCGAAAGTAATTCGCGTTAAAACTGCAGTATTGACTATAAATCTAAACTCGTCGTTTAGATTTATATTTCGCACGTTTGTGTTCAGCATTGTTCCTGTAGAAACAATCAGATGTCTGTTATTTCCGTGTTCCGCGAAAACCTCTATTCGCATCCAATATGTGCATCTATTATTTACCGCCGGAATACCACTTTAGTTTACAGTTAATGAGCGGGGATCCCCCGGGGGCCGCCGCTCGCATTCGGGTCGCTGGTACTCTTACGGATTCGTGTATTGTTTAAACGCCTCCATTATTAAGTTTGGCCAATTTCGCCGTTTCTATTCACCTTCCTCCCTCGCGCGCGCCAGTCTTAAAAGGGATCGTCTGTTTGTGATTATTTAACAAATTTTCGTCGGCTGTTATTGTAATTAACGTAACTTATTACTTTAATCTGGTGCTCTCCCTTTTGAATTAGTTGAAATGATAAATTTATTAATTGTTATAATTGGATTGGATGAGGCGCAATGATTTCATATGTTAAAGGTAGATTTTGACAAACCTCAAGTTCTAAGATTATTTTACTCGTATATGTGTGTTTCTTCTTTTCTTTCTTTATTTACTTCTTCTTAGTAACCCCGATAGTTTTTTCACGTATAACGACCAGGTAATGTAAAAATAATTCTAACGTATCAACCCACTAAGAACCGGCAATTGGTATAGGCATTCCTCAATATCAAATATATTTTAACTGTAACAAACTATGTAATAAAATATAAGAATCTGAATTACACGCCCTTCTAATTGTTTTATCATCATTAAACTTGGCAATTATATGTAGATTAGATGACAATACAATATTATGGTACCATCGCTGGTCTGATCATGGAATTGGAAGGTGGCTGATGGAACCTTGGACTGCCTTCTAGTAAATATATCGGGCTCATTTCATTCGTCTTAACATATTCTGTCCATTTCTCCGGGTGACGAGGACATACGATTATTATGGAAAGCGTGTTTTTAGTTTGGCTCTTGCTCCAGTAAGAGTAATAAGACATCCATCTATCAGAGCGTAGTGGGCGATATTGATGACGGCGTGCGTAAGATGCGACGGGCCGTACATGGGCACGATCCCCTAATAAAATTGATTTGTGTACTATCGATAATATCTGCACTGTGATATGTGAGTCGCATTAAGAATGTATTTTATTTAATAGAAACAAATCGACTCTCAGGGTGAGTCGATTTGTTTGTGTATAGTTTATGGGGGAATATCATATATTTTTCTCTCTCACAAAATATCATGTAGGTGTAATATATGTATATTGCATATATAGATGAAATTAACTAAGTTCATAATAAAATTACTAGTTGCCAATAACTAGTGTGTGTGTGAAGTTAATTTTTATAATTTAACACAAATTAATTACGTTAAAACCATTATGAAACATAGATTTCTGAATTATACGACCAGGAGACGAAATTTAATTTTGTGATTTACACTACTCAATGTAAATTGATATTTTTTCATGGACAAATCAAGATATGCATTTAATGAAGTTAAGATAGCTAGCTAGCTTGCTACATTTCGCATCTTAAACGATGTACAACAACCGTCGCCGTCTCGCGCCGAACATTCATTTCCCGTCTTCGATTGCCAATTGAACAGCTGTACAATCGCATTAAATGGTCCAATTTTGTGATCATCCTCAATGATCAAGGCTCACGATCAAACCTCGCGCACGCTACCGCCGCAGTCTTACCCACTTCGTTAACGTCGAATAAATGTTAGTTACATAAATGTCTCGTTTCTCCCGAATCGCCGCATCGACAACGTTTATGGTTATGCCAGTGAGTTGTACTACCGAGGTGTATCTGATTAATGTTCGATTCTATGGAATGCATGCATAGCTTTCGTTTAGATGTTTTTTTTTTCTTAAATTGCCGGAATAAGAGTGTCTATTGAGAGTATATTTTCAGTGGCTCTGTTTTTTTTTCAAATACGAGGAGCGAGCGAGTTTAAGAATGGTTTTCGTGCTGTGATATTACTAATACGTATAAATATTATATGTATTCGTTATTTCAGAGAGAAGATATATAATTGTAATAGGTTCTAACTACAGGCAACGTCAATTCACGTAGCGTCGATAAGGCAAAAATTCTTAACACGAAATTTACTCGCTTTAAATTCGTTGTAGATTCGTAACAGTTGCTTATTTCGCAGCATCTGCTACAAAACTTTTAGGGAGACTTTCCCATGTGTAGCGCTCGAAGTTAGTCCTTAGGATACGTGTACAAGTTATATCTGCAGTTGCTATACGCAATCGTGAGTATGGCATGTAGGTCTTTTGTCAGAGTTAGAGTCTAGGTCTCGACGAGAGCGATCACTTAGTGAATCTCTTGTCATTTGTAGAAACGAATTGCTTAAGATTAAAACGATTGAGAGAGTTTCTGCGATGTACCTACCTAAGAGCGGGTAATAAAATAAATAAAAATGTTACTTGGTTATCGTTTTCTTGATGATTCATTATCTTAGGAAAGTCTGTATAGGCCATTGGATTCACATACTGAGAGAATATAAAAGAGAATACATTTTATTTAGTTAAGTATTTTAATTAGGCACAAAAAGTGTTCCTGTTATTCACTTCGGTATTGTGTAAATGAACAATCACCAAAAATGACGAAAGTTCTCTTTAAAAATCCCCAAGTGTTTCCATTTAATAAGTTTTCCTTATTATAATATAAATACGTGAAAAACTTTGGTAGGCTTTTTCCGACAATTACACGGACGGCGGAGTATGAAATTTGGCACAGTCAAAGTTTATACGGAGAAGAAGTGCAGAAAGCGAAATAATAATACTTTAGAAATACATTAAATTAATATAAGAAACCATTACGCACACAACCATGCCTTTGACATACACACGTATACAGGTACTGTACTGAATCGTAAGTGACGTGAGAATTGGAAATGTCAAACAATTAATGCCATTTTGTGTGTAAGTGATGGACGGACGATTGCGGACGGCGATCTCTAGTAAATAGAAATATTTATATTCAAAAAGCTTTATTTCACACACTCTTGATACCATTAACGAATAACTCCCAGGTCACTTTTATTAAAACGTTTTCCCTCGCCGTCACAGCAGAGGATATTAAACTTCATGCAACTGGATCGTTACGAAAAAGCTTTAGCTTTATACTCCAACTCCGAAAAAACAATTCTTTATATCCAACGACAAATCTTCAACCTTTAACCCACCGGCCACATACGACATTGAAACAAACTCAAAAGTACAACATATTGATTACAGCATCTTGACAACAAGAAGATGTTTATAAAACTATGCCATCAACCCTGAAAGGGATCTCGTGCTTGAAATTCCGTCCTTGCTTGCTTGACTCTTCAAAATATCAAGCTCCAAGCTCCAACATCCTTTCAACGTTATTAATATTGTCACGTTTCGAGAACACGGCATGATGTTGAAAAATGGCGCGCTATTTTATGAACTACAAAGATGGACCCAATATTAAATTGCAAGAGAAACTTGGTGTTCCCTTTTTAGTTGTTCACGGATACGTCTGCTTCAGAATACAAGCTTTCGCGACTTCGCATGGTTTTAGTTTGTGTGTTGATTGTAATTCTTTTTACGTATGTGAAAAGATGGGTTGTAGTTCTTGTGCCGCCTAGACATTTTCAGGTTTTCTTACCACAACTTTAACAAGCGGCATGGTCATTAGCCAGACATTATCGACAAAAATATCACTATGAATACATTGTAATTTATGCAGTAGTTTTTGTATTGTCTAACTGCTTCCCTTCCTGCCTCCCTTACCGCACAAGAAACTAGAACACAGTAGTAAGAACACTGCTGTTATAACGCTGAAGTAGGTCTAGCGGTGATGAATTCGAAGTCGAAATACAAAATATTCTACCACAATCTCGGCCTAATTCGGCCTTGTTAAAGTCTAGAAAAGTTATCCCATAACAAAAATACGCGCAAGGGCGCAAGCAAAAAATAACAATAGGATATATAGACTCACATAACAGTTTTACTGCCCACTTTGCACCGTTGGAACCATAAAACTCGCGGGCCGAGTGCAGCGAGAAGAGATACTTCTCCGTATGATATGTATTGCGAGGACTTAAAGACGGCTTTATTGTGATCCTATTGTGTTTGAAATGTTATGTGGTAGCCTTATTGTTAGCGATTATACTGAGTATACATGAATATACGTTTAAATAACTACAATTGAGCGTAAATGGCACGAGAATATTTATCAACATTTAAATTTAATAAGCTACTTCTGAGGCAATATTGTTGTAGTTCCGCTGTTTACAAAGGGATAATTTTCTACTTCGATTCCCACATGCATTGAGCCGATTATTTATTTCTAAACTAAAACCTTAAAGACATGGTTTGAAGCCTTACTAGTGACTGTTGTTATGACAAAAGCACCGCTATACGAACTTCCTTCCCCAATATGTTTTGTACGTTTTTATAACACTACACTGAATAAATGTAAAAAAAATAATAACTATCAGTTGAGGACGAATATCTTATCCGCTCGCAGTGTGACCACGCTCTATACTCTGCATACTCAGCGCCATAAACGGCTGTTAGTGTTGCCATAGTGAAATAAAACGGATAGCGATATTCATGTCTTTATCGGCATTTTACAGCACACAGATGGATATAAAATGTTTTATGCGTTATGTTTTATGTCTCACTTATCTATCTTTTGAAATACAAAACGTATCCACGCTTTGATAGTTGCGCTTTAACCGACTGTGAATAATATAAACCAATATCTATTTTCCGAATTAACAAAAAAAAAATCTATATATGACAAAATTGCCGCTCATGAGCGTTGCAACATAAAATATTTGATGAAAATGTTGAAATGTATAATAGTACGCTGATACATCTTTATGATTGAATGCTGCTTCTCAAGCAAGTATGACAGCACCTCCTGGACATGCGTTGCTCCCCATTTGGCCAAACTTGGAACATCGCCCTACCACGCTACAAACCAAAACAGCAGTCCCTTTTTTTGATGTGGGGAAAACCTCTGAAAGGCACCCGGTATGGGTTATGTGGGATTTTCACCCACAGAAACTTCTCGGTGACCTCCTGTGCTTTGGTACCCAGGAACTCCGACGGATTATCCTTCTGAGTTCCCACCAGCACGTCGCCTGATCAGGCACAACTCTCAGAGAGCCGGGCCCCCACACCGCTATTATAAGCAGAAATATGTGTGACGGTGGTGCTGGTAACATTGAACTGAAAAAAAATCTACCTTAGTACAACTTTAGTATAATAAAGATAAATTATTTAGTCATAATAACATTATCTAACTTTCTTTCTACAAGTACAATTTATAGATAATCTTCAAAGCTTTAATAAGTCTGAAAGCTCAAAATAAATGTTATTAATCTTCATTGTACATTTCATAATCGTCAAATGTCATTCATAATTAAATAAGCGGAACCCCGTATTTCCTTGCTTCAAAAGTAAAATAACCCTTATCGCTGTGTATTACGATTCATTTTCTGTCGTAATTAAATTTCTTAAACTTTAATTCGTTAGCCGCTCCAATTTGCACTTTAAGGGCTTACGATAAGGGCTAAATGAATTATACAACACATACAACACAACCCCTTTGAAAAGTTTAAACGCACCGAGCAAGTATAAAATTCTTAGCAAACGCCGAGATTTATACAATTTCACCTAGAGATGGGATGTACATGTTTTCGATCTATCGATAAGTCTTCGTTTTTGTTTGTATAACCTATTGTTTTACATCGGATAAATGTACTAGAACTAGTAGAATTAGTAGTAGTAGTAGAACTAGAACGTCTGTATGTTGTGGTGATCATCGAACCTTAACCGTAATGATAAAAGCAAAAGTAGGGCCATAATTGTTTAAGTATATTTATGTATTAATTATTATAATTTACTTTTATTTTAGTGGTGTGTATTCACAGCGTATTGAGAGCAGTAGTAAACTAATCGATCTATGTGTAACGATAATGTTTTATCGATAGTACTCTCACATCACTAGTTCATCGCAACACTCGGCTTAAACATATTAGTACTGAGAGCGGCGGCCAAATTTCAACAATTGTACTCATCTCGGCTTTAGAAGCCAAGCTCCTGAAATATTGTCATAGGAAGCGAGGAGATATCTCACTTTATACCTGCTCCTTGTTTTATGTGCAAAAATAAATAATATAAAAGCAAATTTCTTCAAGTTTAATGAATAAAGATCCTGGCCGTGGGTATTAGATTAGCTTCGTTGGCATTACGAGATACCTCTAGAAACATTTTAAATTACTATTAGATTTAGATAGCAATGATTTTGGAAATTCTTAATTCATTATAAGGTATAGGTACAAGGATCGAAATCTTTTTTAGGCCTACGAAAATATTACAAAGAAGATTAAATAAACCTGGAGGGCTTCGTTAAGTGTATTAGACAACACTGCAAACTAGAACACATCAACCCGAACAATTCTGTTATAAGATTAATGGAATGGCGGTGTTAACTTCGTCTTTATAGACATAAATTCGTTTCGGATAATGTTAAGAGTTTTCATTAAAGTGTTGATTTTAACAACTAAATGATATATCATTCCTCCTTTCTCCCAGGAACCGGCTGGAGAGCAACGCGGAACACTGGTCAGCGCTGCTCCTGTCACTCCGGGAGCTCACAGAGTGGGTCATCAGGAAGGAGACTGAGCTGAACGCTCTGGCACCCCCTAGGGGCGATCTACCGGCGCTGATAAAACAACAGGTATCTATATTATATGTATGGAGAAAAGAGGTTAAAAGAGTGAGGAGTCATAAGTTCAAAACTATCCTATATTATACTGAAAATTGGTGCTAGGGAAACAAGAATGTATGATCAATCAAGTTCAGTCTGCGCGGCAACTGCTATATTCATACTTTAACATTTGCGTAATTAGCACTACTAACTAGTGTTAGGTTTCTACATATACATTCAAGAACCTACTACTATTCTTAGTAGTTTAATACTTTAGTAGTAGGTTTTATATTTAGCATTTTGTGGAAAAGGACAACAACACAATACAATAAAGGAGAGCCTACCATGCAATTTATTTGTTATGTTGCATATGTCATAATATAATAACCAGTATTTGTTATCATTCTAGCATAAATCGTTTTACAAACAGTTCAGTTCGCACGTAACGCAATGACCGGCTCAGTGTAGTTATATAACCCGACGTCCGTACGAAAATCAAGTGTAAACTCATTGTACGGTCAAACGCCATTTTGGTTTCACACCACCGCAAAATGGCCGACCAAGTTAGCGCCCGACACGCCGCTATTAAAGTTAATTATGATCAGTGTTTATTTGCGAACGGATTTCAGTATGGCGATTCGAATATATACATATATGTATATATGGTAATATTGTGGTAAATGTATTAAATGTGCAATAATTATATTCCATATAATCGTAGCTCTGCTTTATTTAAATTAAAGATATCAAGGAGAGTTTAAAATAGCCTATAGGGGCTACAACGTACTAGTTACTAACTAACGGAAATGCCTAAACTCGAGAAGTTTACTTACCAACAGGCATTGAAGATTGAAGGCATCGGTTTTTAAACCGTTGCATTAAAATAATTATATAATGTCATAATATATGATTTGTGTTTTCCTTTAAATTTGGCCTATATAGAAATAAAGATAGTTAAAGCTAGGTAAAGCTACATCGAAACTCCATAAAAAATCCGATACGATGGTATATGGTACTCGTACGTAAAGCTGAAGACGGAAGTACAGCATTTCGCGCAGGTGCAATAAATCGCCAATACGGCCGGAAATGATAAGTAACGGTCCAGCCGGCGTGTGTACTGCGGGATACTATTACTTAGTAGAGCAATGGGACATTTCTAATATAGATTTATTAAATTTGGTTTAAACCTATTAATACTATAAATGCGAAAGTTTGTGAGGATATTTAGTAGTGTTTCACGCTAAAGCTACTTAACGGATTTAGATGAAATCTCACAGTAATATAGCTTATACTCGTGTAACATCAGAAAAGTATATAGGCTATAATTTATTATGATCAGTTTGAGGGTTTGTATATATCCGACAGCTAACCAATATCCTTGCATTAAAACAGTGAAGGCCTTTTCCAGCTGTAGAGATAAGCTTGCAGTAGAATACTAAAATATTTAGATACTAAAATATAGGTATAAATTGGTGTATATATTAGGATGAATTTAATTAACGGTATACAAATAGCCCGTCAACCCAATATATTTCCATAGTCATAGTCTTGGTTCTCCACAGGTAAACCAAGAAAAAAAGTCCAGCACTCGTTAGAAAATCTGATAGGATCGGTGGTATTCGTCCTACTACAATAAGTTTGTGGTCGGATAACTGATATGATACACCACACCTATTTCACTATAACAGAAGTGCTCTTACTGCTGTGTTCTGGTTTTGACCAGTGTGTGTCCTACTTAATCGAGGTGTTCCATATGTTGTTGACCTTAGAAGGAATACCGGGCCTTTCTTAGTTTTATTACAGATGATGTCAGTTACCACTTACCATTAGGTGACCTGCATCGTTTGCTACCATAGTTTAGAAAAAAGGATCTCACCCAAGATCTGTTTTTTCAGGATGATCACCGCGCGTTCCGGAGACAGCTGGAGGATAAGCGTCCAGTCGTCGAGAGTAATCTCCTCAGCGGGAGACAGTACATTGCCAACGAGCCCCCGCTCTCTGACACCAGCGATACTGAGCGTAAGTATCCATAGAAACACTTCTGCTACTCAGTGACAGTGACATTAGTGAATTGTTCAGAGTAAGTCTTGAATGGGATCACTGGACTATCTTCCTCAATGCACGACAGGTCGCATACAAGACTATATGTCCTTAGATTATGATGCGTGGTTTTGCTACAATCTTTGCTATAGTGTTTAGGATTAAGGGCATGATACCATGGCCAAGTTTGGCTGAGCAATACTTCTGGTAACTTCCCCGAATCAGAGAAGAACCATTTGTAAATTACTAGTAACATAAGTCCTTTACCTTACCCAAATAGCGCTGACCACTTCATGCCAGATTGAATAAACGGTGCATTCACCCAGAAGAGTCTATCCCACGTTATCTAAACTAACAAACAAATTCAATTTAGCCGAAAATAGGTTAAGATTTTCGTCGTTTGCCCGGTCGCTTTGATCTTTACCATACGTTAGATTGGCTCGTTCCTCAACTAGACATATACGTAGTACGTACGTATCCTATCTCTTGAAATCTCTCAACGGGTCATTGCACCCTCTGTATAATTAAAACCTCGTCAGAATGCAAATTAGTTTCAGCGGAGATGCAACGATGTTTCCTTAAATCAGACTAACCCCAGAATCTATGGATAGGTTTCGTTAATAACGTATGTGCAGATTCTGAAGGATTTAGGCGTTATAATATACACATTAATCGTTCTCAGAAAAAAATACTAGTTAGAAGAGATGGTTGCTTAGTATTTTTATATCTGGATTCGACTAGAATCTGGACCTAATCGCTGTTATTACAAATATGTGTAATGAAATAAAGTAACCAAGAAAATGAATTATTGAATCGTAAATCTTCGTTAACATAGATACTTACTTATTCTAATTTGAATTCGATCATTGAATGTGACAATGAATTGCTAAAAACAAAACACGGCACAAAAGGCATAAAAGCTAATGACGACAAAACATGACTCTCACGGCGCGATACAGTTTCTGTGCGAGTTGGAACAAAGGGGGCACTGCAATTAGAATCTGCCGGTCGCTAATTGCGAATTCCGAACTGATGGACGTAGCCAATCAGAATCGTCGATATGCACAAGGAGATTGTAATTGAATCCTAACAGCCAATCAGCGGGCTGGAAAATGACGTGATATCTTCGCCCATTGGCCGTTCGGAGCTGGTAATGCATTCGCTTTCCATGTGCGTTCGCTGGCGAGTCGGATTTGGTTTAATTACATTTATTTACTACTGGCTTATATCCGCGGCGTCGCTCGTGTCGATGTCCATGTTAAATACCATCGAAAATACAACGTTTTGATAACTTTTTACGGACCGGGATTATCAGAATAAAATAAGGTTTCATGTTTTTAGAAAACGTAATTACTTTTATCCCATCAAAGACCTTAACAAAAACTTCATATTCAACTTCTTCTTCGGCTTCTACAATAACGGTACTTCAGGACTAAACGTTCACCCTCTTTCTAATTTCAAAAATAACCGATCTCCACAACCGACCGACTTTCATCCGCTCTCCATTATTAATTTCATCTTGCGTATTTACATTACAAACCCTACTCCTAATCGTGTTTCTAGTTTCCATAATTTAGATTTAATTATCATAAATCAATCCGTCAAGATAATATGTTATTTTATAAACAAGATACAATAAAAATTCACGAATATACAGGTACATAGGTACAAGCAAAAGTTTGTTACAATTTCAGGTAAAATTTATTGAAATTTGTTTGGGTTGGTAATTATCCCTTGATAACAAAAAGGTTGGTTTACTTACGAGACGAGTTCGTGGAATGTGGGCAAAATCTCTTTACACACCCACCTTATAATATTATCTGTAAGAAAATGGAGTCGGAATTTAATGTGAAAGTAATTAAGGATTTAAAACTCGCGGGGTTGTCGCTATTTGTAAGTGGCCTAATAAAATTTAAGTAGTATAATTATTTTAGAAATACATTACATTTACATGTTGCTAAGACTGAACGATAACCCTAACGTCGATAAGCCTTAGTATAATACATTATCCTTATTGAATCAAACTACACATAAACGGAAAACTTGAAAACTGTTTTTAGGGAATTTGGAGGATTTCTGAATAATTCATATATTGAAATTAGTATTTTTTAATATAATCATAGGTTACGTCGCATTCAAAGTAACGAATTAATAAATGTTACCTTAAACAAGGCAGAGCCGACACTATACATACAACTTCTACTTACAAACGTATTATACATATAACTAAATACGTGTAATCGAGACAAAAGAAAAACTCGTGCTTGTCACCCAGATACTTGAAACAGAATCGAACCCCAACCTCTGTAACAAAACGCAAGCGAAACGAAAAAAATTAAACACACACTCATAGCCCCATGAACACAGTCAACAACACAAACAAACAGACCGAGAACAGAAATTTAAACTCATCATCCAAATTTCTGCCTCACTGGGACTCGAACCCAGGACCCTCCAACGGCAGTCCGGTGATCGTTGCGCCATACGGGTCGTCATTTTGGAATATATTTTTTTCTATAATAAAATTACATTCGCAAAGTGGCAAGTGGCAACCCTGGAACGAAAGCGCGGCTCCCAAAGCGTGTACAGGATCTGTTTAATTAAAGCTACCTGTTTCAAAGCTTCCATCTGCACGTGAAGATTTGCTCGACGCGTGTTTTTTGGACGGTTTTCCAAGCGGCGCTTGTAAATTCAATGTGCTCGTAGTCGGTACCTACTCGACGGTCGGTCCTTGTTGATTTTTCTCGGTATCCCACACAAGTACCATGATCTCCAGAAAGATATGTTTTTCATCACGGTTATGTTATAATTAGAGATAAGTGGGTAATGAATGGGAATTTTTCTGTTCGATTTTTTTTTGGATACTTGAACGTAGCATTGAGCGTTCGCGTTAAATTATGTTATGTTTTACATCATAACCGTTTTGCAGCATTTTTTTATTTATAAAATGTGATTAGTAAATAAGCATGCTGTCCATCTTAGGTTAAGTGGACACTACTACCCATAAACATTTATAACAGACAACTTGTGCACTGAATTATTTTAAATTACACAGTTGCTCAAATAAAGCTATAAAAATTCGTAGGAATCGCCTACATTTCAATAGTTGTCCATATACATTCTCTCCGATATATATAGCTGAAATATATTCGCGATAAAATCAAAAGAAAATCGTTTTAACCTACTAGGGGATGAAACCCTGAAAATTCGGAAAAATAATCCAACTAAAGCCGGATCATCTCAAAAATACCTTCCGATAACCTTTTCGGACGTAAATACTTGGACACTTGTAACTTGATCAGATTTTCCCTCTTTTTATTTGATATTAATCGAACTTAATAAATTATCGTGTATATTACTTTTGAGTATTTTTCAAGGAATGTACATGTTTAAGAAATACTCTACAAA
>DWNJ01000395.1:0-15743 GCA_018250275.1 Udranomia eurus | reverse complement strand
TAAATAGTTTAAATCCTCATTGAAAAAAACCTTGGCCTGGTATTTACTAACTTTTTACTTGTATTATAACGTTAACAATTATGTTATTTGTTAATTAAACAAATATTTTAACGATGTTTCGTAATTTTGTTATCGAATACGGTGATTTTCTTCTTAACAAATTGCACCTATTAAAATATATTTTTATAAAATCTAACACTGGATCTAAAAGCGGCCTTATATTTTATCAATTATAGGTATTATTATTATTAGGTAATTTTATCTAAGAACTGAAAACTTTGAAGCGCGCTGAGCTCTGCGGGTTCTGTAGAATACGATCAAGCAAGTTAAATAACGGTGGGCGCGATCAGTAACTGAATGTGTTTGACCATGGCCATGCGCGCTTCCGTGAGTCAGAGGGCACGTTAAACAATCAGTCCCGGTTGTTGTCGATAATTGTACAGTTTATCCCACTTGAATCATGGAGTTTGTTTTAAGGTAATTTCTATCTTCCTGTTCGTATGCGATTTTAGTAAGAATTGCACTCCACTGTTTTGTTTTTATGCCCCATGTACTAGTGTTAATAAATTCCCTTGATTTTGTAAACAGATGATAGTATATACTGACATAAACGGTCGCTGACCCGTGAGTTCAGTATCGGACCAATATCATGCCGTAGACTGAAGTTATTTCTCTTATTTTTGATAGAGTGCTGGGACTTTTTTTCCGCCGCCTTTTTTCTTGCCGCCTGAGAACCTGAAGGCGTTGAAAGACCATTAATTAAAGAAAATGTATTATGACGTTCATTACGTGTATTGTCATAGTGTGTTATAGTGTGTATATCTCATGATGAATAGAAAAATTTGATTCTTAATTCTCAGATATTAGTTAGTTACAGGCAGCAGTCTGCAGTCTTCTTGGTCAGATGAGATGGTCTTTCAGGAGTTTCTCTGACTTATATGCTAATTGTGACGACTGCTCAACGTACCCTCTGAAGCACACGTGGTACACAATGTTACCAACACTGCTATTATCCAGAATAAGTGACACCTTTGCCAGACCACCCACAAACCGTCTAACTCATATATATTATCTTATCTATAGCTCTCAGATAAATCTCATGTTCGGTCGTTTCGTTTAAAGATATGATCGTGTGGCTCGCTACTTAATTGTCACATTAAAAACGATTTCTATACATTGTACGTTTTACGAAACTATCTTTATGACTTGTAAAAATACAAGATTTCTTGTTTGGACATTAAACAACGTTTTTATACTCTCTACAAATGGTTGGATAGTTCCTACAAAAAATCAGTTTATTTATAATTACATAATAGATAATTATTACTTTTTACGCTAATTAAAAACGTGATTACCAACGTTTTATAAGAGACTACTTTCATACTCGAAAACTTGTTTGTTAATTGCATCAAATTAAAGTTTCGTAGATATCATACATGTGGATTGTTTTTTTATATTCTAGATAACGTTTTTATCATAGAAGTTAATTGATTCTGGGAAATGAATATCGTTGTTCTGTTACTTTTATTAATGATTTTATTTTCCGTATTGGAGTTTATTTTGTTACGACAATAAATTTTGTTGAACGCAACATCTTGACACTAAAAAAAGAAAAGTATATAAATATGGTAATTATATTTTGATTATGCTTTTTGTTGATTACATTCTGTTGATTAAATTCTTTGTTTACGTGTAATGTCCTAGATATATTAATATTTTCTGTAAATAGTAAACTTTTCTCTGAAAAATTACATATTCCTTGCATACATTTTCTGTTCTATATAGCATACTCATCTGTCCCGTAAGTATTGAAACTCTCCGAAAAATTACTGCATATGTACCGAAATGACCCACAACCAGTGGAGTCAGTGTCCTGTCCACGGCATTATCATTTCACAGCAAGCCAGCTAATTGAAGCGGTAATTAGAAAATATCGCGTGCATGAGTTTCACCCAACGCATTCCTCTGTTTTTCAGCTCAGAAGCAGGTATCAGTTTGTGTTATTAATAGGAAGGTATACTAAATGTGATTTGGAGTAAAAAAAATCGAGCTAATTTCTTTTCCTAAAAAAGAAAAAAGTATATTCAAAGTTGTGTTTTCTGCTTAATGTTTTATACAGAGAATTTGCAACGACCGAATGATGAATTAAAAAAGTCGGGCAGAGTAGTGGGAGGTAACTGATTATACCATTCCCGGTGCAAAACATTTGTCTTTGCCGTTCTATTAATTGTCTCTACCTGTAATATGTGCCTACAGTGCCTCCCAAATAGACATTACATAACTCGCACGATCGAATAGGATACACAAGCCGCGAGTTTGCGCGCTTCGCTTAACTACAAACGGTTCTTTATACTAAATATATATTTGTAGAACAATAGACGTTGGATAAGTCTAGCATGTCACGGCCTCTGATGGCAGTATATACTCGTCGTCTAATCTATTGTTGTTTGGGGTGAAGGATGCTTATTACGTGTCGGTATTGCTATTGTCATCACGCGATATAACGTTTAAGGAAAGCTACTTATACCACTGATTACTTCGTAAAGTAAGCGTGCAAGCTACTAGTATTGGTAACGTTTCAGCAGAGTGTTGACATTTTGTCTACAACAAATTTTACTTTAATTTTCTTCTGCAGACTTGTAAAGAAGATTGATTACATTTTTGTAGATATTTCGGTACATATTTTAGATATGTTGTGGATTTATTAAGTACCTATAGTAACACGTAAAAGCGAATTTGTCTAAATTGATAATCTAATAAGATGATACAAGTTTAAGATGAAACTATCTTTGCGGACAAAAAAGATAGGTTCTTTATTATCCCAATAGCCCAATTGGTAGTATGTCGGTCTTACGATCGAGAGGCCGTGGGTTCGATTCTCACTCCCCCACTGCACTATTGACGTAAACCCACTCCTAACACAAGGCGCCGAGCTTAGCTGGTAAACAAAATTACTAGTATGTATTGCCATGCTGGTAGTTAAAAAATACTACTAGGGATAGGGACAGGGACCGGTACGGTACCGGTAGTACGAAGTGCTAGTATCGTATAAAAAAGTAAAATATTTTTTATTTCTAAATAATTTACAGTCTTGTAGCTTCTAAGAGGGTATTAATTATATTAAATGCCACCTTAAACAGGAAATGGTTTTGGAATACAATTTAATATTATTGAATTAATATGGAAACTATATGTTATTGGGAAAAGTCAAGGTTTTTTAAGCAATAAAATTACAAGGAAAATTGTTATTACCTACACATATTTTTATCTTCTAGTACCTACTCATAAATATTATATAATTAAGGGAGTAACGTAGTACAGGCACATTTGAATAACTTGAATAAAATTTAATTACCACTAAATATAATTACCACGTTCGTAACTAAAAATTATGACACAAATCGAAGTCTTTGAATATCATATAATTATTAAATATTAATGGTTTAAGTAGAAAATTGCAATATTCATTACTTTACTTTATGCTTTATATTATTTTAGATTATTCCAATTCTTTTGGCGCACAATCAATTTCATATATATGTAGATAGACGGTAGTAGTAGAACCTTCTACGCTGTTACGGTTCCACTCCAAAGAGTCCACATCCACAACGATTTCTGCCTTATAACTGCAGTGTTTTTGCTGCTCTGTTCTTTTGAATGGTGTGGCCAGGGAGACACGAACATACGTAACCGAACGAGTCGAAATATTCTACTGCCTTCGAAAATATACTTACACATATAAATATCTCTTTTATATGTGAATTCAAACTATGCTAACGCATGTCCTAACGATTGCAGGAGGGGTGCGGCGCACAACCACTCAGAGCTCCAGCAACGCGACGAGGGACTCCCAACTGCTGTCGCTGCTCGCCGCGCGCCGCCGACAGCTGCTCACTGGAAGACTGACTACACACATTAGCACTATATCCGCCCTAGCTCATAAGCCTCATAAGTGAGTATCTTGGTCATGTATTAAGCGCGCGTTTTAAGTAACTGTTAAGTCCTTTATTATCTTATACAAGTACTCATATATAGGAGTTTAACTGTGAAGGATTTTTTATTTTCGGTTCAGAAATCCAGTTATCTTTTTATAAACTTCTATTCCAGAGTAGCAACACATCTCTTTGAGATTGTAATTGTGTTTTTACTGTTACATCTGGTACTTAAAACTTTAAAAAACCCATATAAAGGAGAACAGATAAAACAATTTTTTGATACCATATATTAATATTCAAGTTTTACAAAAATTTTACTGAATACCGATTGATTGATACGTAGAATATCTTTTATAACCAATATTTTTATGTTAATTTCAGAGGCAACACTACATTCGCCCAGTTGGAAATCAGAGATGCAAACAACTCTATTGTCAAGAGAATTACGTTTGACAATTCAAGTAATGAAGCAGCTCCTACACTTAGGCTCGTCACGTCTGACGGCACAAGAGAAATACGACAAGACCTAAAGCCACATGAAATAAGGCACCTATTTATACCTAGGTTATACCAGGATAATAAAAATAGAGCAGGATTCATTAATAATAGGCGAAAAGATGCGGCGTACCCAAACAGAACTGTGGTCACTACAGAAGCAGCCACTGAGAGTGCAGTAGTTTACGTTCCGCCGGAAAAATTGGAGGGTCTCGACAAAGAAGTGGAATTAGACCCTGATGAAGAATTTCAAGTAGATGAATCAAATCATGGTCTATATCTTCTAAACTATTCAGATAGCGATAATGTAACGAGTAGCCCTCTTAGTTTAAACAAAACGATTAATGCAGAAGTTAAAGAAAGTAGTACTAATTATAATGAAAGTACAACGACAAACGTCAATGAAGAACTAAATAAAACCACGACTACCAAACCGGATGAGGCAGATAAGGAAGACAAAACCGAAACTAATATTATTGCTAATAGTACAGATATTCAAAATAATAAACATACAAGCGCTGAAAATGACAGAGATAAAGGAAATCAAACATTATTTCTGTCTGATGAAATATATAATCATTTTCGACCCCTCGAGACTGAATTACCAGATGAGGAAATGGCCCCATTTATTTATTTTGGGCAGAAACTAGGAGGATCTATAAATGATAATTTAACGAATTCGCCTTCATTATCAGCCTCCACTAAATCTGTTAATTTTATTGCACCGCCACCAGAAAAAAGAAAATTCAATTCTAGATATTCAGCCACTGAAAAATACAGAAATACTAGTGCAGGTGAAGATGAAGTGAATGAAGACATGGATGTATCTGTGGTAAAGAATATTATAGAGAAGAATAAAATAAGAAACACAGTTAAAGGACCTGCTCCTGCCAGACCAGTGGGACTGGTTAATGCTTATAGGAAATATTCCAGCACAACTCAGTCTACTCAAAAACCACAAACTACAACACCTCAGTTTAACGTCACTGAACTTATTATACCAAACGTTACACCTAGTTCAATTGATAAAAATAAAGATGCATTACGTTTAAATTCTACTGCAACAGTAAAGGAATCTTCTCTTAAAATTAATGGAACAAATTTGAAAGAATCTGCCATAAACAGGACGAGTACTGTTGCACCTACGAGAAATTTTACACGTAGTTATTATAATTTACGTCGACGACCATCTCGACCTACTATTTTATCTAGTACTGAAAGCACTATACCGGTAACTGTAAACTCAACAACAGAAAAAGTGTCTACATCCGTGTATACAGCGGTAGTGACATCTGTATCAATCACATCATCAATGAAAGGACAAAATAAAACTGACGGGTCGAATAAAGATTCAGATAACTCTACTAATATTGAAAATATAGAAGATAAAGATTTCAATTCAAATATTACGGCACAAAAATTAACATCAAACTTTACGGAGACCTCTACGACTCCTTCAACATCTATTAGACCTCATAGACATAGGATAAGGATACGAACTACAACTACTGAAAGTAGTCTAAATTCCTCCATTAGTTCTACTCCTATATCATTTACATATAAACCAACAGATTTTCCATTAACCAGTGACTTTTCCACGAAAATCTTAGGGGATCTTAAGCAAGAAACTACAACCTCAAAGATTAGCGCAAGACTAGCGAATCTATTTCGCCAAAACGATCCTGACGATTCGAGTAATGGCAGTACGCCAAGAACGAAAAATATATTGAAGAGGCGCCGCCCAACAACTACTACTACGACCTCTACAATTGAACCTAGCGAAAGACCACTCGTAATGCCAGTTACAACTCTACCGCCCGTTACTCAAAAGTATGAATCAAAGGAGAGTACATTTAAGCCATTCATTGTGACATCACGAACATCTTCAGAATCTAGTTCCAAACCAATAGTAATACCAGTCAATGGTTCAGATATAGATGGCAACAAGACATTGATCAATGCAACTAGAGAAGGTGACGGTGATGGAACAGAAAATGAAGTTGTCATTGAAGCAGAGAAGACTTACACGGCTTCATACGTATTAGCTGGTCTGGGATTCCTGCCAGTTGCAGCCGTTGTTGCCTTTGTTATAAGGAATCTTCTTATAAAAAAGACCAAAGAAATCGACACCGAGTACGAAGGTTACTTTGATGACGGTGATATAAAGAAGGAATCTCCTATAACACCAGTCGCGAGGCCCCCTTTACCAACTCCTACAAAGCCGGATCAAAAATGGGAGTTCCCAAGAAACAAATTAAGACTGCAAACATTACTTGGTCAAGGGAATTTCGGTCAGGTGAGTTACATCGATTAAAATTGATTTGTACTTTTTATATTTTTTGCACCATTGGTAATCTGTACATATAATACAAACCAGAAATGTCGAACAAAAATTTAGAAAAACTTCTTATCTTAATTGTTACCTGGAGCTTCAAATGGCTCTCAGTTATAATGGCACATCACATCAATTAATTTTATTTATTTAATTTTATAGGTTTGGAAGGCAGAAGCCGATGATCTTAACGGTCATGACGGCCTCACCCGGCTTGTAGCAGTGAAGAGCATCAAGGAAACCGCCTCGCAGAAGGAAAAGCAGGAGTTGTTACATGAGATATACATCATGCAGAAGATCGGAACTCATCCTAATGTCGTCACGCTCCTAGCTTGTTGTACTGAACAAGGTATAGTCTCATTATAATTACCATAAACACATTACGTTTTATAAATGGCAAGAATATTGGCCACAAAACTATACTGCCTTAAAGTTTTATCTAAATGGAAACGTGTTTTTTAAATATTTTATTTCGTCTGGATAGATATATCTATCTAAATGTAAATTAGTTAGTTAATAGTTAATTTGCTTTTTTATTTCTTCGTTTAATCGTTAATTATAACATACTACACTAAACATGCACGTCTACTACCTCGCCCTTTTTATAATTGTAGAGAGCTATGCTTACGCTATTATGCTATACCTTGTTTTAGGGATAAAACAAAGTTGTAATTTCTCACGTATCGTTTCCAGAGCCGTATCTCCTCATAATGGAGTACGTGATGTGTGGCAAGCTGCTGACCTATCTCCGAGAGCGGCGGTCCAGGCCGGACCGGTTCAGCGGCAGTGGCGCCCTGACTTCCCGAGATCTGACCGTGTTCGCATATTGCGTCGCGCGGGGGATGGACTATATAGCTTCTAAAGGGGTGAGTTAATACTTGTATGTTGGTGAAAATTGGATGTTGTTTTTAAGTTTACAGTTCTCGTTAGTAGGTCACCAGGTGTCTATAAGTGTACATTTACATGATGCGATTTTTTTTTGCTTGTTGCATACAATAAAAAATAAAGCAATATTAGTATTGTCTAAACTACATGTCAAATTCTTGTTCTGTTAGGCACTTCTTGCATATAATTTTTTTGTCAAAGATAAATAATTTTATATAAAAGTATATGTAATCATGTAAATGGAGTCCATATTTCAAAAATTTAAGCAATTCGTTAAAAAATATACATTGTAACTATTCCGTTTATAAATAAATGCAAAGATAAAAAGTTAACTTCACAAGAATTATACTCTTGTTGTCCATAGCAATTCTAACTACCCTAACATTAACGACAGAAAATATTGAAAACGTAACATGCTAACATTTAAGACTAGTCATTTAAGGATAAAGTTTGATCACACTGTCTGTCAATTTCCAGATCGTGCACCGGGACCTCGCAGCTAGGAACGTGCTGGTGGACCACAACAAGCTGTGTAAGATAGCCGACTTTGGGATGTCCCGGTGTGCTGGCGGCGGCTCCAGGAGCGGACGGGGCGCGCTCCCCGTGCGCTGGATGGCACCCGAAGCCTTGCTGTACAATGTGCACAGCCATCATACTGATGTGTGGGCGTTTGGGATCTTGTTGTGGGAGATTGTTACGTTAGGTAAGTTATTGGTTTGGATAAGATCTAATCTAATGGAAAATCGCTGTGGATACTGAAAGATGCCTCTATCGTAGTTGGATAGTTACAAAGAGAAAGTTTTTAAGACGAAGAGGAAGGCGACTATACTACTATATGTACATTTAATTATTATTTTTGAACCGATGTTAGGTAATTTTAAAATTTACCAAAATAATTCTCTTTTATATTAGTTTTAAATATTAATTAACAACGGTGGTTTAAAGAGAAGAGTATCACCATAAAAGTGAAATCCTAATGGTTTACAACATACATCTGGCATTATCTACATCTTAAATACACAAATTATTACATCCCTCAGTTACACTTATACAATTCACATAAAGACAAAAAGTCGCATATAAGCATCGCGTCAGTCGTAAACTGTGTGAGCTTGTAACAATTTAGTAATCTCATTAGTTGGTTAGTCGTATACAGTGGCCAGTGGGCCAGTTATGTATTAGTATATTAGTAACATTGACATTGATCGATACGTCAGGCTCGACGCCGTACGCGGCGATGTCGGGGCGCGAGGTGCTGGCGGCGGTGGCGGAGGGCTACCGGCTGGAGCGGCCCGCGCACTGCGCGCCGCCGCTGTACCGCGCCATGCACGCGTGCTGGCACGCCGACCCCGCGCAGCGCCCCAGCTTTGCGCAACTCAAGGCCACGCTCGCCGACCTGCTCGACAACGAGCCCTCCGAGGGCAATTACGTCGACCTCGACTCCTTCTACCAGGAGTCCTCCGTCTACAGCGACCCGTCCGCCATCATCCATGATGACGAGGGGCTGTCGGCCGAGTACGATCGGGAAAGAAGATGTTTTAGGGAGTAAGTACCTGTCTTGTATGAGGATTTCATATGTATGTGAAATGAAACCCAAAAGTTAATGCAATCGATTATCTTGTAATTATGTAACATTTTGAAAATTTATTTCAGTGTGTAAATGTGTGTAGTTTTATTAGATAAATCCATTCCATAAAATTAATAGAGACTTTAAGCGGTGATTTAAGTATTTTACTAATGTATAATCGACACTAAGAAACTATAACGCAATTCTAACAAATCCAAACAATCTCGTTACAGATTGCAAACGGGTCCCCAGAAGTTTGAGAATCGTCCGTTCAACTTGCGCGACGAAGAAATGCGAAACAAATTTGGAATCGGAACACCAAGAATGGGCGGCTTTGGCATTAGAGATGTGCCGTTCAACGAAAGAAACTTTAACGAAGGAGAGTTCAATGAACGCAACTTCACCGATACCAATTTCACTGAGCGAAAAGACGGCAAACTCTCGACATCCAGCTTCCACAGAGAACGGGATAGAGAGAATCCGTTGGTCAGTCGAAACAGCTTTAATGGTTTCCCGAGGATTGGTGCCAGAGACAACCATTTCCAAATGGCTGGTGATGGTAGAAATAAGCGAGTCCCGGAATTCGAATGCGACATCTAAAACAAGAATATGAAAAAAATCTTTTGTCGTGAATACCTAAGACTATATTCCTAAACAGAGATTTTCTTTGATCTCTTGAATTGAATTCTCGACCGAATCGAATCGATTAAAATCAGAATGTGGTACTTTTTATGGATTACAGAAAAAAAATCGGAATTGAAATGTAAAAAAAATGGATTTTTCCAGCCCACATTCATGGGTATATTGTAAAAGCCAAATAATTTATGAATAATATGTAAGTTTCAGGATTTGGTTTAAACATTCGTTAGAAGGACTTACATTGTTTGCGCTCAAATTTCGCGGCCAGTTGCAATTGACCCTAGAAGATACATGAGAACCTTCCGAAAGGCGTATAGGAGTCTTCAATAAAGAGCCTTCAATGGTTGGACTGGACACATTTAGTGGCAAAGCCTTAAAGAATATGTACGAAGCGACTGATTAACGTTATGTATATCGTGTCTATAGTTTTTTCACAGGCACCGAGTGAACTTGATACGTTTGAAGCACGTGTGGGATCATGACATAGTATTGCTTTAAGTTTCAATTTCAGTTGATTGAAATTCCGTTACTTAAGACTTGTGTTGATATATTGTAAATATTGTTAATTTATGGCTGTATCGTTTGCAGTGAATCACTTAGTGTTCAGTGTATACGCGATGTACGTTAATGTAAATAAGTATTTTAGCTGTATTTGTAGAGTATCGGAGTTGAATTTATATAAAGATATGTTTTTGTCAAAGATATTGTATATGTATTGGATGCCGTTACAAGATAAAATACACTAAAAGTGGATTGGGTTGATATTTGTAATATGGTAAAGATAGTCGCGTCTACGATAAAACCTAGAGTGTTCTGAATTTATAGATGTGTAAGTAAGTTAATGTCAGTCAATGTTTATAATTTACTACGCTTGGTGTGTTACAAAATTCAATACTAAATTTACAATTGTTTTGGTCGACAATTGCACACACTAAAATGAGTAAAGAAATGCTCTCTGCATAGTGTAGGATCTGAACTCTCAAGATGCATTTGTTTGATAATTACTAATAAAAATATAATGAAATAACTCCTGAAACTGGCATAACTTTTTTTTACAAACATTTATGTTTGTAAGCCGACACTCGGCATATTTCAAGGGAGCAACCTTGCGGATTTTCGTATACGAGTACTCGAATGTATGACAGTTTCACAGATAATTTCAATAATATTTAATACAATAAAGCGGTTTGAAAAAGTAAAACTGAAAATGTCTAAACAACTAAATTAATTCATATATAATATCTTTGATATTACATTGTATGTTTGTCAGATAGAAGCGGATGTAAAAGTTTAGCTAAGAATCCATTCTATACTCTGTATATATTGTCTAACTAATGTATGTACTATATGTATATACATGTGCGATATTCGTCAGAAATATCTTTGTTTACCATTTTGTTGTTTACTTAACTTAACAAAAGCATTATTGTATTACGTGTGAATATATTCTGAATACTGTTGATGTTGAATATGCAAATTTATTTTCGTTAACAAATTATCGGATATTTTCTATCCTGTTGGATCATAGTGGTGCTACGTTCTATTATCCAAAAATCAAATTGTTTTTGTAAATATGAGATAATAATTATATTTATGCGTGTTACACAAATAATTATGTCTATTATATAAATGAAATTCTTCCAATCTCAGTTCAATATTACTTCTAGTCTTTAAAATTGTATGGAACTATGGATTGTTGTAGATCTGAATAAATGGGTAAACTTGAAAGATTTATTTTATTATATTTTATTGAAGTACATGGTGTTTTATTTCGCTTTCAAATAGTCTGCCTTGCTGATGACTGCTCGTATATAACTGGTGATGTTCTGTTTCTATCCTATAATAACTGTGTTTGGTATGTGGCACTGATTTATGGGTACATTTCGTAATTTCATGTTAGTTCTATGTATGTAATCGGAACCTAAGGGCTGAAACCTACGACCAATGGCTAACGTGAAATGTATTACGGCGTTTATTAAGTGTATACCTTATAATGAATGAAATATATAATGAGTAAAACATCTGATTCTTGATAATTGAATTCAGTAAAAACGTATCTCACATTTTAGTTGGTAATAGATATTATTAGGTGGTAGAGTTGTATGCACCATGCAGTCACTGTACATACGTCCATTACTATCAACATAACCTCAAACAAGATCCTGTTTAAAGTCTACTTAGACCGTGGTAGCGCTCTAACTTACGTACTCGCTACTTTTCAGGATAAAGCTAAACCCCGCACTGAAACAAAATTAGTGAAAGCTAAACCCTGTCAATCGAGTACATACGAGTGTAATATAATTTAGCTTCACATGTTACGCTTTTGAAGAAACAAAAATTATACATCTCAAAGAATCTCAAATCTCTTAAAGACTCTTTTTCTTCTGATGCAAGTTAGCTCGTAAAGAATTTAAAGAACTCCGTACTCACAATTTACGTAAGAATAAATTCTATAACCGACTGTTACGAGCAATAATGGTTAACTAGACAATACTCCGTTACGCAGAATTTCATTTCCAAAACCTCAAATTATTGAACGCCACGAGAGTTATTAGTCACGACATGTAGGTATTTAAATTTGAACTGTAAGTTTGGGTTATAAGGCTTAAAGTCGTTTGTTGGTTTATAATAAATAAATAGGATTGTAATAGTGTAATGTAATGGAAGAGGGATAATAATATGATATTAAAAGGTTGGGGTTTTGCGATATGACTTGTCACTTTCTTTGCGATTAAAGCATTGTTCGTCTATTGAGTTCTGTTTACGGGCTGGTGGCAAATAAAAAGCAAATATTATTTTTGTAGCGACAGCGCTTCTGGGTTTCCTGGCTCCAATAAAACATCTACCATATTATGTTTCGAACTGAATAAATGTTTATTTAATTTGTCATTCGCATCATGATTTCATGCATAGAAAATAATATTTTTATGGTGAATTAATTTTGGAAGACATATAAAATGCTTATGTACGTTAAACATTAATAAATATATCGAATTTAAAATGTAGGTGGACTTCGCGGTAAAGTTCTTTCTACAAATGAGACAATTAGATTCCACTTGCAGTGAAAATTATGAATAAAAAATGTTTGTAAAATATTTGTCAATGTCAATGTCAACGACAAAGATTGTTCTTAACAAAATTCAAATTTTCTAATATTTCGTTAAACGAACATCCTGTATCTCTCGTGTTGCGGTTATGACGAAAGTAGTTATATACTTGGCTACTACGCAACTGTACGACGTTACGCCGATCGTTGACGGTGCTGCTCGTCATTGTTCTACTATTTACGACCAAACACTAGAGAAATTCAGTTTAGAAATTTGTTTAACTGAAAATTTCATTTTGTCAAAAGAGATCTCAAGCAATTTTAATTTAATGTTTTTTGGGTTTTATAAATTTGGAAAACGTGTCTTAAATGTTACATCGCAATGGATAAATATTTTCAAAAAGTAATTTAATTTAAAATACACATGGAGCATAAAAGTCGGTTGTAAATAATCTATAACGTGTTACAATGTTTTTTTTTTGTTATTTAGTATTTACAATAGTTTTTTTTTTAATATTCCTAAAACCACATATCGGGTTTACGGCCCGTAATTAATATAAGTATAACACATATACGCTATATTTATTATTCCTCTTCTACTTAGTTACTAAGTAACAAAAAAGTTGTTTTTTCGCGTAGACATATGTTAAGGCTTTGTCTTATTCTACATGAAAAATATATCTATTCCTATAACAAAAACTCAAGAGCTGCAATTTGTTATTTTAGAATAAATGAGCAATTATGGAATAATTTAAATTTAGTTAATTTCATTTCGATAATACCGTAACTTGATCACATAACAGCACTAGTTCATATAACACAAATTATACTTAAACAACAACCTGTATAATCATAATGATGTATGACGAGTGATGCATATAAAAAATGCTCTTATAGCACCGTAACATTTTGCCGTTATAGCAACACGGCATGCTACACACCTTGTCTATAGCTATTGTTATAGAATTTATGAGATTTTAAACGAGAGAAAATGTAGAAGAGAAGCCCGTCTTCAAAACCATAATTTTAAACAATAA
Source organism: Udranomia eurus (assembly GCA_018250275.1). Lineage (NCBI taxonomy): Eukaryota > Metazoa > Arthropoda > Insecta > Lepidoptera > Hesperiidae > Udranomia > Udranomia eurus. The sequence goes on along the minus strand of DWNJ01000395.1, from coordinate 1,807 downwards.
TGCAAGCACGCAAGTCATGCTATTAGAATGCTATATTATTTATTATCAGACGAGTCGTTAACATGTACCTAAGAATGCGGTGTTTATTGAAAACTGTAGTAGTTCAATTGACTCTAGTCCGCTATTCTTCAGAGTACCCGCTAGCACGTCGCTTCATCAGGCATTCGGGAGACTCCGTAGCTCAACATCTTCCTGGTGTACGTCGTTGTGAGACCACTCATAACGATGCCCGGAGTCGTAGACAAGACGGTTCGAACTCTTACCGCCCCGACTCCGGTAGTTCCTTTTAGTCGCCTCTTGCGACGGTCATGAGTTACCGTAGGGCTATTCTGTAAGTCCCGCGACTACAGGGACCAATTTAACCCAACCTAACCTATAATCTCTAAAATAGAATCCCCTATGTTACATCAAATTTGATAGATTAGATCAAATATCTATTGTATCGTAAGGTATACAGTAATTTATGTAACAGGCCTGCAGCATCCTTCATTTATAGAGAGATATTATATGTATATGATTAATTTTATTACTTCGTATAATAAACAAAAAAAATTGTCAGTCTTATCTTGAGTTTTAATCGACTATTACTATTTTTGAATTAAGATTAAATCGTGAATATGATATTCATTTTTAATGCGCGGTTTAAATGTGGTTACAAAATCGTTAGAAATGACTGTATTTGTATGAGAGAAAGTTCAAAATAGATCGAAGAACATTTTTGCAAGCGCAAAGGTACGTTTGTCGATATAATCGATGTTCCGACCTCCATTGATACCTTTCGTAACTCTGACGTAACTTCTGTGAAAGCATCTCTACGGTACGTTTGACAAAGCCACTGTTGCTGCCTTTCACAATCAACTACATTCTTATCGCGCTAGAAATAAGAACTAGTTTGCATTGGCAATTGCTTCCGAACTGTCCCACTTAAAATGTTTGTTATTGTCATTGTCGAAATTTACGTAAGTGATATCGGTGCAAGTGTACGAGTATTGTTAGTGTCAGATGTGACCCTAGCTGTCCAGAGGGTCACATCTGACCCGGGTGAAAGTTGCCAGTTCCGGCATAATCTGACACCTGTAAACAAGAGTTGCGTGCGTGTATGCGTTCATTCGGCGCCAGAGCAGAAAGCGGCGCGCGCGCATCGCGACCAAATCGTTTATACGTGCCATGCGTGGTTCTTACGTATTCTGTGGACACATGTGAAAAATGACAATTTCGTTTTAAAAAAATCGTGCAAAAATGACCATGTCGTTACACCGTGTTTTAATATTTTTTGTTCTACCGGCAGTTCTGTGTGCCGTAGATGATTTAAGAGACTTTGAGTTTGATTCTAAGGAAATGATGATAGCGCAGGAGTCGAGGCACTATCAAACTGTAGTTAAACCGCCCGTTAGGATAATCAAGCCGAGCGGAGTGACTAACTCCCACAGGCCACAGTACAATCTGGACTCGTTGGAAGCGGACTTGATTGATGAGGAATTGGACAACTTCTTTGAAACCACGACAAGAAGGAATTTGTTTAAGACGAATAACGTGAAGAAGGAGAAAGAAGGAATGATTAGGGATGCGGTATTAAGGGCCTTGGAGAGGAAGGATCATGTAGGGAAGTTTGCACAGATACTGCCAATAATCCGGGCGATGTCCGGGAATCAGCGCGTGGCGCTGGCGTCCCTGGTAGCCAGCCAGGTCAGCACTCCTCCTGGTAGACAGCCACTGAATCTTCCACAGGTATTTTTTTAAGATTATCTCTGAAAAACAATAACATTATTTCAAGACCGAAAGCCCTATAGTGGCGTAAGTCGAGTAG
>DWNJ01000394.1:0-15757 GCA_018250275.1 Udranomia eurus | reverse complement strand
AAGGATAAGAATTTACCTTATATTTATACTTACTTACATACTTATATACATACTTTACATTATACTCTACTTTATATTTTACCCAATAGTATATTATACGCAATAGTATATTTTTATGAAATTCATTTCAGGGAGCGCTGAAATGTTTTGGGGAGAAAGTCTGGAGTAGACGTACTTCGTCTAGTTTGAGAATTTCTGGTCGTTGGACACTTCAGATAATGAACTTTTTGTGGTGGCAATACCACTAGTTTTACAACAGCATTAGTATTTTGACACGAGGGTGCGATAAGAGAATCTTAAGATCAAGACAGGGCAACATTTACACTTATGTTAATGTTTCTGGAAGTTTTATGTAGATCTCAAGCATAGCAAGCACTTTTAATTATCTTAGAGCAGGGCTCGAACAGGAGCAACATAAGTGGACTTGATATGTCAAATAGACGTAATAAACATTTAATCACGATTCCTGCACATAAGATAAGAGGAAAATGAATGGGTCGACGGTATCCAATAAAACATTTTATATTCATTGTGTATCACATTTATTTGACATCATTGTATTTTAAATAAATACAGTTTATAACGGGCCATTCCGTCTGATTGATACAATTGCTATTATTGAACGTGTAATTAGGGCTGCCCTCTAGTTATTCGAAACATTCAATATATCGAAAATGTATTCAATGTTATTAGATATATTGAAATTGACACAAAGACGTAAAAATTAGTTTACTGAATTCTCTCCTAAGAGTGTTATCGTAGGGTGGGCGCCCCAACCCTTGCGAATTGTACAAGATGGAGTTCAAATTTTATTATTAGTTTGAAATTATAAACATGGTGTGTTATTAAACAAATTGGATGTTTATTAAAAATTACAATCTGTCATTTGCTTCAAATATAAAACGATACAGATTAAAGATAATTTTCCCCATGACTAATTAAACAGAAATAGATTACAAAGATCTGAAGTCACATTTTAATGAGTTCCATTCCAATAGAAGGAGCGATTATGAAAAACTATGAGTGTCATAAAAATATGTATAAGTATTATTTTATTTGATTATTGTTTTGTGACTGTTGTAAAATATATTATAAGATTCCTTGGAAATAAACGAAAAAACAACGTAATGAATTCGTTACAATAACTAGGTTTGTGCTTGGAAATTTAGAAAATAAGAAATATTTGATGAATCGTAGATTATTACTAAACATCGATTCGAATTTGATCGCATATTTAATTTATACGAACTGTTTACTCGCGTTGCTTTCATAAAAATGTACAATATTACCATAAATTCTTAAAGAGTATACAGGTCACTATATCATTTACGTAGGAAAAGGTCTCTATAAAATAATTCACATGAGCTATAAAGTAAGATACAGTGAACATCACCTTTTTGTATCTATAATTTTCGCAATAATATAATGGCAGCCCTGATTGCGATAAATCAGACGGCACATTACAATGAGGCGGCGGAGGAGTGCGGAATGTTGTCACATCACAAATGTTTTAATACATTGGTGTATTATAAAATATAGCAATAAACAAATACTAAGTATTTAGCAAAAATACCGGCTATTTAAATCACTATACATTTCAGTATTTCTATAAATCCATATTGGAACGCATATTTCAAAATCTGTTGGCCACCATTGCCACCATCTATTAATGCCATAAAATCTCATCATTACAATAATAGTATTAAAATATTTTAGATTACGGTTTACCTTACTTTGGTCATATAAAGTAATCAGTATCAGTACTATTAAGGCCTCTATTTGTGGTTGCATTATTGTTTTTTTTAATTTTAATCGGAACGAATTTTCTTTAGAGCATAACATCAATAACATTAATGTTATATATTCGACGATTATAACAGTAAATTCATACAATTCATACAATACATCGTTTAAATATATTTGCTTAGTTGTAGCGTATTATTCAATTTACGTTGACTGTGTACTTTACCAATATTTTTGTACTTCATTAGAAAGTAAGTAACGTGTAGAACGTCACTTACTTTAGGTTGACGTATTGTTAATAAAATTTGTTTTATATTAGAGTACTTCGTATCATTCGTATCATCGTTCGGTAATTCGTTATCATTTAATTGTATTTAAAGGCAAAATTTAACATAAGAGACAACGAATCATACATACACAAAGTAAATAATTAATTAATAATTACCTTTTATGGGTTAAATTAGTTTATTTATCACATGAAACATAAATGTAATTTTCCAAGTACGTCTGAAATAGGCCAGTTGGATTAGAGATTCATTAAAATCTTTTACTTTTGACATAAAACTCTTTGATATTTTCTTTCTTACTTTATGTTTGCTACGTTGTAAGATAAATATATTTACATACTAATTGGGTAGTTATTCCTTAATAATATTGGAGTTAAAAGTTAACGTTGTTATTAGTAATAAGTTATCAAAGAAAAACTAAACAAATTTGCAATCTAAATCGCGTAACAAATGGGGAATTTAATCCCGATAAGCCACAAATATTATTATTAAATTGATTTTAATGTGTGCAGCTATGTAGTTATTTTAGTTACCTATACTATCAAGTAGTTACTTAACATAAATAATTTTAATTAAATTAAAAAAAAAATCATTGTGAAACTTCTCACTGGACTATTAACAATATTAGACTTACGTTTAATACTAGTAATTCGATGATAAGTCACTTTGAAGGAAGCCATACATGTGCATGTGATACAGTATAAATGCATTAGATGGTATAGACTTCACAAATGCCTAAGCAATTTCTTTATAACATTGAGGTAGCAAACGAGCATGCAGTCGACCTGCTGGTAAGTGCTCACTGTGCACTGGACATCTGCAATCAACCCAAGACAGGTACAAAGTTCTCTCTTAGGTATCTTAGGGAGCAACGCATTTGTAATCATAAATGCGTTGATTCCCCTGAGGACCAAGATAGAACGCCCTCGTGTCTTCCTTTACCACATGATACCACAAAACCAACTTTTTTCCGAAAATGTGTACTTTCTGTTGGCTCTACTGACCACATACAGCTAACAAAAATTTTACCACCTTCAATATTCTTCCTAAGTTATTTGTTTACCTTAGATTTTTATTTAAATATGTGTAATACATACATAGTTTAAGGCACGATACGGTTTAGAATTCATTGTTATCATTTCATTTTAGCCTCGTTTGTATGATATACTGCCGATGCATTGAACCATCCGTTTCACATTTTAGGTTACGGTCGGAATGACTACCGTCGGTAGATGTATTTTAGATCTACGTACGCTCGGTAGTAGAGGTATCCGGGCTTCTGTTATGCTTCCGAGATTTTGCACAACGTCAACCGCTTTCACTACTCCTTCACCGCGCAAACCTTACAAATTTGAATAATACAGCCAGTATTATGTAATAACGTATTTACTAGTTTCAATTTTGTATTATCTAACCTTATTCTCAATACAGTCGACCTTATTCCTCGCACTCGAGCGTTATTACGTTCAAGATTAAGAGCACCGACTTTGTTAATCATATTTTGTTAGTCATAATTTGTCATTCTGTTTCTTCCTTAATACCCTTCTAGCGCCACTCTCTATAAGAAACTTATTTACTACTTGCATGTCAATACATGCTAGTAATTTTGAACTCCTACAGGTAAGCTCAAAGGCTTGAGTAAGCGTTCATGTCGATAGTGCAATGGGTGTGAGGATCGAACCCAAGTGTCACGGTAAGTCCTATTAGGTAAGCTCGCTCGTCGCTTGTTTTATATAATGTTTTTTCTCGTGAAGTGATGCAAGCCACCTGATGTTAAGCGGTCATCGCCGCATTGTTTGCTTCGGAGGAGAACTCTCTTTGTGATACATTTACCATCATGCCATAGCGTTCAGGCAATGGCGCATAAGGAAGTTTAGTACACTAACCTTAATCATTTGCGAAAGAATTATTAACTTTATTCTTAGTAACCGTTAGAGTACTGTAATGATTGTCGTGTTTCATCACGAGGATGCATTATAATTACCAACGAATACCTTAGCTGATACCATTACAAGGGTGCATTTAATTACTTTATCTATATTATTAATCTACTTAATAATACTATTATAAATTACAAAATCAGAGGTTCAGAAGAGTTATTTAAGTTAGTAAGTAAATATTTTACTTTTATTAGCGTATTAAGAAACCTGTATTTAGTTGTTTATTCTTAACATATATAATTTATTTCACTACACGTCGGTTGGTAACCACTGCTTGTACTTATCTTAATGTATTTTTAATATTTAATCAGAAATATATATTCATAAAAAATCTCCTTACGTACTAAAATTTGTACTTTGGTACACATTTGAAAGGCACTTCGATTGCATTGAAGTAATGCACTAATGAACTACAAGGCTATCAATAACTCGTGTTTAATCAATTGTGGTATCAAAGTATGCATAATCCTCGTTACACAATAGAGTTACAATACACCTTAATTCGGCACGGCAATGTAAATATGTTGATAGGTATTGTAATCAGGCGAAGATTAATCCACGGAATGTCAATTGTAATTTAGGACGGAAAAATTAAGTACGTAACTTAATTAGATGTGCATATATCGTCACGTATAAGCCAAGTCTAACCTCACCTTTCCAGTATCATTACGCTTCTCATACACTACCCTGTCGCTCGAATACAACTTCTCTTGGATCGCGGCGAAGGATTGGCCTTTCGTTTCGGGCAATAGAATCAATATAAAAACAACACCGCCCACAGATAGGGCTCCGAAGCACCAAAAAGCTACATAATTCCCTAAGTTGTCAGCTATTACTTGGTACAATTTTGTGACTGCGAAAGTCATGAGCGCAACAAATATTTGTATCACACACGTCGCTTTCGATTTAATATTCGTAGGGAATATCTCGGACGTTATAGCAAAAGGCACAGTAGCTAAACCTATTGTATACGAAAATATAAATATAGGTATCACAACGATAGGAATGAACCTTAATCCTACAATATATTCGCTGTTTTCGAACTTCATAAAGAAGTAAGCTCCTATGATAATATTGGCTAGGCCGACCCCACAGGATGACACTAATAACAGTGGTTTTCTCCCGAGCCTGTCTACTAGTTGAGAAGAAATTGCCGACGTTAACAGTTGGACGGTGCCAAATAATATACAGGATTCCTTAGGCCCTAGACCGCCCTCTGCAGCTCCGAATATCTGTTGGGCATACGATATAATGGCTGTACTTCCGCAGAATTGCTGAGTGAAGTATATACCCATTAAAATAATCAGGCCCTTTTTGTTTCCGCCCACAACATACAGATCCTTCCAGCGGCTTTTCTCCTTCATGTTTTCATTGACTAAATGAGTCATGCTTTCCAATTCTTCTCTCATGTACTGCTTGCCACGGAGTTTCTTCAATGACTGCTCCGCTTCGTTGGCTTGCCCGGATTTGAGGAAGTAGTAAGGAGATTCTGGCATTGCGCTAAACGTCACAACAAATAGGATAGGTATGGCGATGTTGAAGCTCGCCAGTTCCAGCATTGACACGTACGGCCCGATGCAATACTGTGACAGGATCCCGAACTGAAAATAAGAATTTAAAAACTTTTACTTATTTTAAAACTGCAAGTTGCAAGTTTTACAACTGTAAGTGGTCACTGCCGCCCATGGAAATCTGGAATCAATCCAAGTTAGGATCGAAGTTCTTACTTGGGTCGACCACAAATACGTTATTACCACTGAGGACTAAGTTGGATCGATTAAGTATGACTCCCTGACACATACCCTTCAAACCAGAACCCTTCAAAACAGAAATAGGTGTGGCGGTGGTGCCTCCGGAGTCGAACCGTAAAAGGCCTACCTTAATCTTCAATCACTTACAATTTACTGAAAATACAACATGGATTGAAGTAATATTAGGTAGTGGGGATTGTTTTAAGATTGTATGGAATGACGTCCTTCGGAGAGTTTTTGTTAAGATCTTAGTCGCTTAATTAAGTTAATATAAATATATAGTCTATTACATTTTACAGAGTTAGCGTAGATACAGACGATCGTTGATACTGGTTAAAATGAAATTAAAAATAGCTCTTCGTTGCAAACGTAAATCGATTGATGGATGTAGTTTTTATTGTTTGCATACCACATTTAATATAAAGTAAAAATATGACAAACGATTTTTCAATAGTAGAACCTTTAACGGTTTGACTCAGGAAATACCACCGCCACACCTATTTCTGCCTTATAACAGCAGTGCTCTTGCTGCTGTATCCTGAATTGAAGGGTGGAGCCAGCGAGACAAAATAACCGATACTATCTTGGGGTGATTATAATTTCTTCATCATGTGTGCATGCTCGTTTGCTACCTCACAGTTATAAAACATGGGGCATATATCCAATTGCCTCATTTGTAATTCTCATCAACTCGATTAAATAAATATGTGATTTGATACACATATAAATATATACACATACATAGATTTGTCCTTGTCCACGGGACTTGACCTACAACGATTTATCGGGTATACGACGCTCACATTGACATTGTTACTAAGCGCACTGGGCAAATGGCAAATCGAATTACCAAGACGTCTGAATATATTAAAATCTACGTTAGCGGTTTCTCTTCCGGTTGACCTTCGTTTTTGTAACATTATTATTCCAAGTGCTTCTATTCGTAATGTGTTTTCTGTTTCAGGCAATTAAATATTTATTTGTCTGTTTAGCCTTTACTACAATGGACCCAATGTCTATGGCGTTTTCTGCCTTAGCAATGGTCAATTATTTTGGGTGGCATATTTTTGTATTTAATAATTTAAATCGACATGATTATCATGTTTAAGATAAAAAGTAAAAGATATGATCACTTCCAGTGATATAATATGTTGAAACTATGACGAAATATAATGCGATTTCTTTAATATTAGTCTATTTTGAACATGCTTTAAAGATATATATTATGTTTATATTTATATGATAACTGTAGCTTTTTCTATTTGGATATAAGGAATTTTATCTCTTCTGATTGTTGTATCATCATGAAATTTCACGAGTCATTCTGTAACCTAGTAACAGAAAAATAAATGCACGATAATACGGTAATTATCTTCAAATGTCAAGATTTTGATTTTTGGAAATTCTTCTAATATTTTCAAAACGAGACCTGTATCAAAACTAATTGGGTTAATAGTGTTTTTTAGTCCAATATCCTAGCTACAAGGCGTCAATTCTCAAAAACAGATTTACATTTATTGCAAGCTTCTTAGAATGTATGAATCAGATTCTGGGAAATGAACAATGACTAATGAAGTTGGTAAGATGGGACGAATATAAATATCGCCATTTCGCGGTGCCGGCAGGGCAGCCACAGATTCCACAACCTTCTCACCTATTTCTGCATTATGACAGCAGTATTCGGGTTGCTGTGTTCTGGTTTGAGGGTGGTTTGGGATAGATACGTACTTAAACGAGGGGTTCCAACTTAGTCTTGAGGGATAGTATGTTGAAGCATCTGTAGTCAACCTCAGATAGAATTTCCTCCCAGTTCTGTCTGAGATTGATTACAGGTGTCCACGGGCGGCAGTAAACACTTATCATCATACCACCATAGGAGGACAGCATACTAATTTGTTATTTCAATGTTATAAAAAATGTAGAATGTAAAAAATTAAGTGGGGAAGTCAATTAATTTTTTTTAAATTATTTGAAGGTATTCTGTATATAAGGAAGGACTTCTGGGTCAGGAAGACTCGTAATTTGTCCAATTATCGTTGCAGGAAATCTACAATTATATTCATTTGTCAATGATGTTTTCTTGCTCATTAATTCGTAATTAAATGTCTAAATTAGTGATGCGCCAATTATGGGCACATTCGGTTCGTTACGATTAATTGCAATTGTCACTTTGTTATGTTATGTAATTGTTTATCTGATGGTAAGTGGACACTGCCGCCCATGGACATATACTCGCAATTTAGGTCGACTACAAATGCGTTGTTACCTGTGAGGACTAAGTAGGAATACCTGTCGCGTTCACCCTCGACTATAATAAAATACATATAAAAAATAAATGCTTATCTACAGACTAATTAAAATACGTTTTAATTAAAGTGAACAACTATAGTCAGCTTCTCCAAGCAATCGGCTCATCTATAGAATAAATTCAAACTTGATTAATTGACTTCATTTTCTTCTCTTCTAGTAGAGTACTCAGGAAAAAATCCAATAGCTTTGTAGGTTATAAAGTTAATTATAATTCAGACAAATTGATTTCCTTGCTCTTAAAGTATCGCGTGTTTGTTTTGTCTCTAGGCCAGCTAGTAATTTTGCTATGGACTTTTAGAGAAACAGTTGCACGGTTAGTACCGCAACAGTTAATACTGCAGCTTCGTAACTACATAAAGTTCTGACGATAATACAGTAATAGGCCCCGTGGGATTAATGCGATTTCGATTGCATTTATCAAGAGACTGTTAATGGTACAGAGTATCCTGTGTTTCACCTTGTTGCAATTATCCCGACGTGTGTTCCGATTTAAACCAACTCATTTCTATTATGTAAGAAATACTTAATACATATGACGCATTTCCCGTAAAATTATCTGATGAAATTCCCGCGGCGTTTTCTAAGCGATCAATGGGAGCCCCATTGATTTGTAAACCACAAATAAATTAAAGCTGGATTTATTTTTTAAGACTATAGTAGCAAACGAGCATGCAGTCCATCTGCATACTGCCGCACATGGACATCTGTAATCAATCCAAGACAGGATCGAAGTTCTTTTTAGGTCGACCACTAATGCGTTGATACCCCTCAGAATTAAGTTTGAACGGCTTGGCCAAAATGACTCCCTGGACACACCCTTCAAACCAGAACACTATATTACTACGTTATAAGGTAGAAATACCTGTGAAGAAGGGACTACATTACACAAAGGACTTAATGGGAGCGGACTAAATTACACTGATTACTTAACTAACTAAACCAATATTCAATTAATTTAATAAAATAATGAGTACAGGTACAATTACCTATACTTATGAGCTGCCAATACAAACATATTTGAAGTCCATTATAATCCAGTATAATATTGAATTTTATTTCAAGCATATATAATACGCAGTCAATATACTTCATTAGAGGTTGCAAACCCTACGAGGCTTCATTACGTATACTTCTTATACGGAGGCAAATTTGCAACATCACAAAAACATTGCCTTATATGATTTAGAAGCGATAATAAGAAATATTACTATTTATAATTTCATCTCAAATACTTTAAAGCCTTATTTAAATTGCTTATTAAACGATGCTAAAAAAGAGAAGATAAGCTCTCTCCTATTTGGAGTTATTATAGATATCCAAGTATGTTACGAATCTAACATAAGCTTAACTCTAGTTGTAAGTAGGCGGCAAAGTAAGCACACGGGCTGCCAGAAAGAAGATACTAGTGAAGTTAGAATTAACCCAATATATTACATCTTCGGTTAACGGGTTAAAGTAACCAAACAAGATAATGTTTAAAGGTCAAAGGCCGAAGTGGGTCGAACACTTGAACCAAGCTGGTACTGAGAACTTGAAGCATGATGGTACTGAACTCAATTTAATGAATACATAACTCCCAAAGGTATACAGAGTGCAAAATATTATCAAAATATACCAATATGAGTGTATTGGTATATTTATTATGTTTCAATTTTGTATGTTTGAATAAAAAACCCTGGTAAAATAATAAAGTTGCTAACTTTTATATTTAGAATTGCAAAAAGCCATTAACAATGCACATACGTGCAATGTCCTAGATAAATAACTCGCTAATAAGCAACTGTCAGCAGAATTGTTTGTTGTTTTTATTAAATAAAATCTATTAAGTACGTAATAACACATATTGAATTACACTTGCCAAGTGCTATTGTGAAACTATTCACCTGAATCAGTAAACATTTGAGTAAACAAGATACTGCTTAGACTAGTGTAATGACACTATTTTTCTGACACTCAAAAGGCATTCGACTCGATGCATAAAAAACAAAACAATTTCAAGAATATTTACTTTACCATATTTGCTTGCTTTCAATAAAAATAAAGCCTAAATATTCTAGAACTTTCGAATAACGTTGCAATTATCGTGGGCGTTGCAGCAGTGGGGATGGTATACGTGACTGATGCAACGTATACTACGTTGATAGCCTTAAGGTATTCTACAAGGCACCGTATCTTGACCACATTTGTACAATATACATTGTATTCACGCCCAAATAACAACGGCCTACTTAACCTTAATTTGGTTTAATGTTATACAAACATTGATAATTGACACGGTTTGAACTAGCAATCCGTTTACATTAAGAACTATACATTTTTACATCAAGAACTAGATCCAAGGTTGTAGATCCACCGATATCTTTCTCAATAACAAATCGTAACAAAATGTCAAGTGTTTTGATATAAGTTACTATCTTGACATAGTTATAGTAAATACAACTTGCACCAATTTAAAGCACAAAATAGAAGAGTTTAATATTCCCATGTAAAATCGAAATAAACTTTTACAAAAATAAACTGTTTCACGAGCTAGCATTACGAATGAAGATGGCTTCCTACTAATACAATTAGAGTTAATTCTCCAAGAATTAGCATCGGCTACTCCGATTGCCTTTCTAGGTTTAGCATGGTACTGGAGAATTCTCGACTTTGCCTCTAAAACAAGTTACTCAAGTCGCGGCGCTAACACACATATCCTTAAGTGTCGCTATCGTGTAATAATCTGTCATTAGGAAAAAATGCTCTGGGAATTATTCCGCCGGCACTAGTAACTCCGACGTTTACTTTAACGAGGTGCTGACATCATCTGATTCGTCTCACTGATTACACTAGTCTTGACAAATCTGAATTCAACTGATGTAAGATAATATTATCGTTTAATCATTAATTCGTCCGCTTAAGTTTATTTAAATTAATTTCTATTTTTGTACTGGTATACGTTATGCCAATTTTTTTTGTGTAAATGGATAACCTTTACTTTATAAACGAACTTTTACGAAGACATGACGACTGAGGATATTCACAACTTTCGACGGATTCATTGATTTTTTTTATGACTGGGAGGTAGTAAACGAACATACAATCCACCTGATGGTAAGTGGTTACTGCCGCCCAAAGACATCTATAATCAACCCAAAACAGGATCGAAGTTCTTTCTACCCCTGAGGACTAAGTTGGAACGTAGTATGTTTCTCTAACCAGACCCTTCAAACCAAAATATTGCAACAAGAACACTGTTGTTATAAGGCAGAAATAGTTGTCGATTGATTCTTATACGGCTATATGTTTCAACAAAGCGAAGGTGAAGCGGCGTGGGAAGGTCTATAACTCACAGATGGCCTCTTTTGTTTCCGATAACGAAGACGGACCATCTGAGTCGCATAAAAACTTGAACAATCATGAAATACGTGTGATCCGAGGATCCAAGGACTTGCGGTTTCAGTAGGAGATGAACTGATGACAGAAATATTGGAATTTCTGATTTCTGAACAAATTTTCATCCCTCTTTTTACCACTCTCGATCATAAAAGTCAGCCAATCAATGGTACTTTATGTATAATTATTTAGATTGAAATTCATTTAAATACATTTGTCCAACAGTGAGCCTTTTAAAGGTTGCGACCAATGTACGCGGAGTGCGAACGTCCTAATAAGGTCATTGTGTTGTTAAAACAAAACATTAATGATTATACCGCAATAATCCTCTGTCGTCAGGAGGATTTGAATCAGTCACATCCTGATTCAAATCGTCCTAACAACCGATACCTTATCACACATTAGGAGATAAGATAGACAAGTTTCGTGGCACGCCTTGTTTGTTTCGAAAAAGTATCTGCTGGTAACCGTTTTGTTTCATAAACATAATTAAGAATTAATTTCAAGAGCAAAGACCGATCTATCAGTAGTATCAGTATCAGTTCAAGGGTTATTAATATTAACGTCATTAGAACATAAAATGTTCTTTTAAATGTCAATCAAAAACTTTTTGTTTAAATTGTTCTAAAATATTACTGATATTGTAATCACAATTATTATTCGTAACTTTTAGGTATATTACCGCGAAGAAAATCGGTAGTCGGCGCTAGTCGGTGCAGTAAACTAAATCCATAAGTAATTTTCTTCTCATTAGCATGTTATCAAGGCTATGTTAGTTTTTGTCGCCGTGCAGGTAGAGTTGACCAATGCCAGGAACTGGTTGAACGGAAGGAAGCTAGGAACTTTTAGAAAAGTAACTCTAGGAGATAAGCTTGCAAGGGCGGAAGCGCATATCCCTTATCTGCAGGTAATCTATTAGTAAATCCGTGACACTAATAAATGCTGTGATAAATGTTTGCAGCTGTCACTAGAAGTTAAAAGATCCACGCATCAGCCAATACTTTTGACCGCGATGTAGTTTCTAGAATAAGTGATTGTAGAGTTCGGGAGATTGACTCTAATGATGAGATAACTTTTTAGCAGTGGAATCGGCAAACTATTCTTGTGTCTATATTTTTTTATGAGAATTTTTTGACAAGCAAATAGATCTCCCAAAAACAAGGCGGGAGATTGATAGGACCATGACTCACGCAATCAGTCTTTCGCGTGACATTCTGACGGGCAATATCACACTTATAATGCAGATCAAAAACACCCAATAACGTATGACCCCGTTTGTCCTTACAATGTCGAACAGGTTATCGCTCCATGCAAACGATCATCGATTCTACACAGACAGCGCGGTATATATTTGTGATAACGGACTTATAGGCGATTGATTCGATGTTACACCTACATATACCTATACACCATATAGACGATTTGACGACCAACATTTGACGACCCGTATGGCACAATTGTCACCATGCCGGACTGCCGCTCCAAAGGTCCTATTCCCAGCAAGGGAGAGATTTGGATGATGAGTTTAAATTTCTATTCTGGGTCTGGGTTTTAGTGGTGTGTGTGTGTGTGTGGCACCCACGACACAAGGAATCCCAGTGTGGGGTGAAAGCTTAAATATATGTAGATGTACCTACATGCTGGGATTTGTTTTCTGCCGGCTTTTTACGCCCGGTCTGAGATAGCTTGAGAACCTGAAGGGGTCGAAAGCCGATGACCACTGGCTAATGGATGGATATGACGTTCATTAAGTGTATTTGTATGCCTTATAATGTATAAAAACACTTGATTATGATATTTTTCGAGGTAGGTAATACAAACATGAATTAATGACGTTGGTAGCATCTATTTTAATCAGATCTCTGAACTACAGAACAAAAAATACACACAAGTTAGATATATTTGACGTCAGTAGAATAGTATAAGTTAACAAATACATCTGAGTGTAAAAAAACCTGACTAGAATATATTTTTGAAATAATGTGTAATCTACAGACACTGCTCAATTACAATTGTATTATCTGTGTACATATTTATTTATAATAATTTGTCATCCGTCTGTGACTGGTTCACCCGCAGGTCGATAAAACTGTCAGCGGTTATCGGGGTCAAATATAACTGTAACAATATTCTGTGTTCCTCAGTTACAATATTATTACACACTAGATTTTGCCTTTGCGGCTTTGCCTTTAGCATTACAAATTAAATAAACAGAAAAAAAAATGGTCGATTCCTCAAAATTAAATACATGCACCCCCTTTTCTACACCTTAGGAATCGAAATGACTTCCTAGATGGTTCTCACTTATAGTTTCACCCAGTAGATGGCGCTGCTGCGTATTCTATTTCTTACATGTTTTGTACAAAATGTAGTCTATATCCTGCCCTATAAACCCCTCTCTCTTTCAGCGAATGTTCAATCAAAATCGTATTACAAACAAAATGAAAGACAGACAGAAATAATAAAAAAATAGGTATTAGTATCGTAAAAATAACACACTGCACTTGAAAAAAACCTAGTTATATTGAAACACAGACAGACACACAAACACTTCAATTTTAATTATGTGTATAGATTCTATCATACAGTCATATCGTGCGTTAAATAGTAAGGAATATTATCCATGTTAACGTAATATTATTATTAAGGAACCTGGAGTTTGGAGAACAAGGAACTTGGATCAACTCAATATAAATAAACGTATTTGACTAAATAAATTCCAACCTGCGATCTCTCAATTATGATAAGTTAATTACCTTCCATCTTCCATATCTTCTTATTTTCCATACCTAACGCGCAATAATAACCAGTGTAGGAAAAGGTACGATATAATCTTGTGTTTTTATTACAATCTCTTATATTCCGTTGGTTTGAAAGGTGTGGTAATAGTGAAGACCTTAACTGAGGCGTTCCGACTTGTGCTCAGGGGTAGCAGCGGTAATTGGTGATCCTGTCTGGGCTTGAATAAAGAGGTCCATGGACGGCAGTGACTAGATGGACTACATGCTCGTTTTCTACTTTATAATTATTATAATATAAAAAAAATACATAAGCCGTAAGCATGGTGTTGCCATGTAAGCTACGCAACGGCGTTTTTTGCGAAAGCTTGCCTTTTTGTTTCGGAGTGAAAGTTCCGATGGCTTCGTAATATCCGCCTTGTCGTTTCTGGTCTGTATTGTGCATACGGCGATACTGACAGTAGTCACTTGTATGAAACTCTGGAGGGCAGGGTGAAACCACGTAGCTTCGTTATTCTTGTACAATTATACCTAATCTAATACATTTATAAATACTGATTTTATAAATATATATAAATATATATAAATCTTTTTGAAATACTGAAAATAACATTTCATTTAAACGTGAATCTTAGCCACTAATCCATTTATAAATCCATTAAATTGAAAAAGTTTCACAAATAGCATTAAATTTGAACTTCTTAACTAGCTTCCATCCTGTCCTTCGCTTGCGAAATAAATAAAAATGTGGTCAGACGTTCCAGTCAATATAATTGATAAACATACATTTCTATATTTTAAATGTCGCTGCAAAGTAAGCATACGATGATTTTTAGGCATGGCTGCAGCGAAGATAGACTTGAGCGAGCCTCAACAATAGGCAGTATAACCTTCCCGAGGCACTGACGTAAGGACAAAACAAAAACAGTATCGCACTAACAGAGCACTCTCTTTGTGTGTGTGGATTATGTATGTGTGTGAGAAGAAGAAGGTCCTAAGAAGGTCCTCCTGCTTAGAAATTAGAGACTATACAATTAAATTCCCTGCCTGTATCTATTTTATCCCATTTAAAGTCAAAGAACTGGATATCCACAAATCTTTACCTTTTACAATTCGCGTTAAATTTGGCTTGTGCCTAACAAAAAGATTATTTTCTATTGTTAGACCATCAATAATAGTTATATCTTAAAACAATATTGTCTATGCACTGCCACTCCGGACAAATTTGGTAAATATTGAATTCAAGAAGACATTAGATACCATTAGATTTTTTTAAAAGAAAAATATCTTATCTTACTCATTCGCCAAGAGCACTTAAAAATAGTTAAATTACGAGTAGCTAATTGTGTAGAAAGAAAAAATAGACCAAATTGCTAATTTATGGACATTTAACCCATTAAAACTTATCGCAGAAACAATTAATTTTTGAATATTTATATTTAGAAAAGCGCGCGCTTTGTAACCATGATTGATTAAAAATAATGCAACCAAAAACTATAAACGATATGGAGTAATGCTGTGAAAAATATTTATTGTTTATAAATTATCGGTTTAATAGATATCAAAAAGTCATAGAGTAAAAACAGAACTATTGTTATATTTAAATATTATAT
>DWNJ01000393.1:0-15761 GCA_018250275.1 Udranomia eurus | reverse complement strand
GGCACCGCCACCACACCTATTTCTGTCTTATAACAGCAGTATTCTTGCTGTACTTGCAGTAGTTTGTCGGATTTGATCAGGGAGACATATTTATTCGTTCTTAGCCCTCAGGGGTAGCAACGCATTTGTGGTCGACCTAAGAAAGAACTTCGATCCTATCTTGGGTTTATTACAAATGTCCATGGGCGGCAGTGACCACTTACCGTCAGGTGGACTGCATGCTCACCTACCATTTATAAAAAAAAGGTAACCTAATTTAATAGCATGGATTTCCCCAAAGTAACGCCTGATACTTTTGATTATAATATGCATTATCCTGAGTAGGTGCTGAAAACGAATGTAGTAATTGGAATATTTACAATTTGTAATTCAATAAACTAAACTAACTTCCTTTGCCATTTTTCTTCTTCTTCGAATAACTACACAAGCTACTAGGGAACGGATCTTTTCTTAGAACAAAGCTAGGCAGCAGTTCAATATTCACGATGAGTGACTCCGTATAGCTAAGTGACCACTGTTATACGAAAATCTACAAACGAAAACACACCGCATACCTTCCGTACTCTCGTATATAAATTGTAAAAGAAATAATGGATAATTGCTCAGTATCCAAATCGGGGGTATCCTGGAAGACATTTATTAACGCGCCTTTCTTTTGTTGCCTTCGTAAATTGTTTCTCAGTGTTTTCCTTTACAGGTTTACATACGTACATTGATAAATTTGCATTGCATCCGATTTGAATAATCCCACAGAAAACAGCCACAATTTATATCCAGGCAATCACTGCTCGAGCATGTAACTGACGAGACACAAAGACGCGGAGGGTTTCGTAGGCCGAGTGAAATTAATGAAGAGGAAATGCGATAAAATCGACAGTTATATAATCGATGGGCTGTCGCGACGCGCGCTTCCAGACCTCGAACGAGAATCACCAACCGCATACCTTTGATAGCGATCTGCTGAACTCCCAGCTGATGCCCAGTTCGTCTTATCGAAAAACCTCCGTCGAATATAGAAACTAATTAACATAAACTGTTTTTTTTTTACCTTTGACCTTAAATACCTTACGACGTAGACAAGATCATATGAGACTTTTGAGACAACTTTTAGAACGCTTAAATTAAGCTATATACGAAAATTACGCTCATCTCCCATTCTGATGTTGATCGCTAAAATTACTGACTAATAGGAAACGGAGAATTCCTTAAAGCGGTCGTAATTAACTTTTAATTTAATAATAACAAACGAGGCTTTCAGTTTCTTTCAGGGGTCACGGCTAGCAGAAGAGTCCTACTTGAATTCAATCACAGTCGCGTCACTACTTAAAGGATAAAAAAATATGACACTACCACCCTTGGAGACAGGGCAGGAGCGTAAACATTACCGCATAAAACACAACTGCTATGACTGCAGTACGTGTCACATGGACCACTTCTTATAATTTAACTACGAACGAATTTAATTCCTGGCTCACATTCCTTACGTAACGTCACTTTGCTGAAAATTCAACGATGGCGTTCAACGTCGACATAGTTTACGCTTCCTAGGCGCCAACTAAGCCACTTACATATTTATATTTGACATAAACACACTTTCCCGATGGCAAGATTAATACTCGTAGCGAGTGCAACACGGGTTAACAGGCAGAGCTGCGCGCCGCGTGAGATATGCACGAGGCGTTCGTGCAAATAGAACGTGTAACAACTATGACCCTATAGCACAGACTTTAACCAAATTTGCGCTCAGATATGTGTATGGTTAAATTAAGTGAAAAGACAGTCGTACTAAACACTTTTCAGATGAAAGGATTAATACTCGGAGCGAGTACAACGCGGGATAACGGGTGGAAGTGACGCGCCGCGTGAGACATGCACGCGCGCGGCACACGGTTCGTGTAACTTGAACATGCTAGATAGAGTACCATCCAAATCGTACTATTTTGTCATAAATATTCTTCATTCGAAGATATTCTAACTCCATTACATAGGTCAGAACATTTATTTATTTACTAGCTGACCCGGAGCACTTCGTGCCGCGTCCCCGTTACCGTTCCCGTCCCACAACATTATGATTTATAAACCGATTTTTATGAAACACTACATGAGTTTCACTTAAAAGCTTATCGAGGCTGTCGTATCAGCCGTATCTGACCCCTAAAACTGTTTTTCTCTTCCATGTACAGACATCAATCACTTACAGATTTATTATATGTATAGATTTCATGACGGGATATGAACGCGCGCCACGAACGCTAGCAACATACTAGAACATAGATAACACTATCCAAATCACATGTAATGCACCATTCACTACTTAATTTCTCATAAATATGTACTCTTCCCTCGAAGTTGTCAAGTACCAACTCCATTACACGGGTCAGAACACGATACAGTCATGTACAGTGCGCCGAGTGAGTTAAGCACGCATCGTCACGATCAAACTCACGACGAACGTTTACTTGTTCGATGGCAAGTACGGTCCGAATCTATACTTATACGCTGTCTGTACATGGAATTAGAGACTAGAACACAAAAATATACTTTTTTTGCCTGTTTGTCGGTTTGTTTGTGTTTCTGTGCGTTTTTCACGACAATCTCAGAAATGGCTGGATGTATTGGCAAGCTTCATTAACATTTGCTTAAGTAAAATCGGTTCATAAATAAAAAAGTTGTGGGACGGGGACGGGGAGGCGGTTCGAAGTTCGCCGGGCCAGCTTGTGTCAAATGAATAAAGTCAACCTCCGCTTTCAATTTGCCTTTTTAAATTATTTTCAACACATTACACCCTCGTTATTGTTAACTTAAACCTAACTATGACTGATGACAACTAACCCAATAATATTGATAAACCTCAGTAGTATTGACAACCATTGATGACCAATCGACGGTGAGGCATGTGTATTATGAGTATATTATGTATACGTAACATAACCGCCAAAGCAGAGGTCAAACAAAACACCGAGATTTCTTAGAATCCGTCTTTCCAGTAGTCTTAAATTAGACTTTAGCACCTCGTTTCAATAAAACAAGGCACATCGACATTTATTGGGACTTAAATAAGTATTAGACTTTAAGTTTAGCCCCATTTACCCCGTACGACTTGCGCTATTAGGATAAGAAAGTAGATAAACTCCATTATCGTTTGAAATACCTGTTATACACATATTAATATTAAGCTAACTACTATAAATTAACACAGGGGAATTTCAAGGAATCCTTCCTTGAAATTCCCCGTCGTCGTGACGTTCGAATAACCTCTTTCGAAAATTGGATCGGCTTCGAAATTTTCGACTGGTCACTGTGGAGTGACCACAGATAGGTCAGTCGAACTCAGGTAAACTGTTAGGAGACCCAGTTGACAAGTACACACAAGTATGGGCTCCTGTCAAATTCGATTCGATAATAAACTTTTCATATTTTTTTTATTATTGGTCAGTAGCAAACAGTCCGCCTAATGGTAAGTGGTCACTGCCGCCCACAGACATGTATAATCAACCTAAGACAGAATCGAAGTTCTTTCTTAGGTCGACCACAAAACCCCTCTGAGGACTAAGTTAGAATGCTTCGGGTAAGCATGTCTCCCTGACCCCAACCTTTCAAACCAAAACCCACCAGCAAGAACACTGGTGCTATAAGGCAGAAAGCAAAAGAGTCGAACCGTACAAAGGTTCTACCACTTACTCATCTAATTTTTCATCAATTTCCGCACATAAGAATGATGTTGGATTTACGAAGGGCAAATTTTATCCACTTTTTATTCCCGTTCCACAATCTAGGCCAGTCACGAGCACTTAAATCAAACAGAGGAACTACCGAGGCCCGCTATCACAGAGCAGCCCGACCCACTTATAGGCGCGTGCTCAGAGTAATGCAACAGAGTTGATGATTTATTTGTTAAATTGGCTCCAGAGTAGAAATTGTTATCTATCTGTTCTATAAAATATTCGACTAATACGTCAGCGTTCCAAAGTTTTAGGTGTTCCGTAGTTTTAGTATCCCAAATCATTTATTTTTTGTTTCTTGTTTTTAATTCTAGGTTCGTATTAAAATTGACCTCGTAATAATAACAAACAACTTGATTATTAAAGAAACAACGTTAAGACCTTCACAATTATTGCTGTATATATATAATTATATCATATAGGTGATCTCTCCGGTCACTAAATCGAGACTAGTCCGTATACTGGTATTCTCTAATATAATATTTCTTTATGCGAAGAAAATAGACGCTTTTGAGGTATGGTGTTGGAGAAGGATGCTTTGCATACCATGGACCGCCAGTAGGGCAAATAAATCAATAAATAAAAAACGTCAGAATCAAGCTCTCAACGATATACTACCAAAGAATCCTGGGATACTTTAGTCACATTGCCCGCCGCCATTCTGATGATCTCGACAAGTTAATAGTGGTAGGCAAGGTCGAAGTAAAATGACCCCGGATCACCTAGCCGTTGGTGTGACCGCACTCACTGGTCTCCGAACCCGAACACAGAATAAAATGGCGGAATATAATGGCCTTAAACATATTTCGTTGAACGGAACTGGTACTGTACTTAAAGCTCAAGTAGAGCAGATGGTATCACGGTTGCAGGTTGTTATCTGTGCACGCATTAATCTGGAAGGGCGACGCATTACACCGGCATCTGCGCCACACGACACGATGCGCCAAAACGTTTATTACTTTTTTAAATGTATAAAATTGCAATTAATTCATGTTATTTTCGCATATATAATACGAGCTGTTTGTATATAATGTGAGCTGTTGTGTAGTATCGAAATTGCAATTCATTCACACCCAATAAAAATGTTTTTAATCATACTAAATTTTGGGGATGACGACAAAACGTTTAGTACCTCATGACCCTATTAATGTGTAGGCTATTTTTCTTTAAACTCACGACTCGTTCGTGCACTCATTGATCAAATAAAATCGACGATCTGTCTGTCGTATTCAGAAATATATATAGCGAAAGCACGAATTGTACGACTTGTCAACTTAGTGGATCTGTCTTGTCTCGTGTCTAAATATTATTGGTTTATAAAAAGTTGGGAAGACTCAGTGGCTCGACCCAACACCTTCCTAATGTACGTCGTTGTGTGACCAATCAATCAAAATGACGTCCTTCGCGAAGTCCTAGACTAGACGGTCCGAGCTCCAACGTTAACGGCCCCGACTTCTAAAAAGGAAACCCCTTGCCATCCCTTTAAGTAAATGTATTCTCGACCCTAAGATGGCTTATTTATTGTGCGCAATGACCCATACTAATTGCCGCAATCCTAACGAGACTTTTTACACATTGTCAGTCTTGACTACTGAGCATTTCTCGCAATCAACTAAGATGTTAGAAATATTTATCAAAATCAAACAAGACCTTTGACTGTTTTGACTTTATTAGATGATTACGAAGGCATATTTTGCAGTGAGGAACTCTGAGACGTTTATTTATTTATTTCTTTCTTTCTTCAAGGAACACTTACAGCTAATCGCATTTTAGTAACAACAAGTGGGTATATAGATATAAAGCTAATTAAAAGTTTTCACATATAAACTTATATTACTTGCTTATGAGAATCTTAAAAGCCTAAAATCGAAGGCGATATAAAATGAATCATTGATTTTTTTTTCTAATCCAAACTTCAGACCTTATCATGAGTAATTGTTATCAATTGCCTCAACTGCAGAGAAGGTCAATGGAATAATGTTATGCCGCTATAAGAAGGGTTGTGCATCATGTTCATAATAATAAATTAGTAGTTGATTTACTCAAGGCTGGTCTTCTGTTGCCTTGAAGATGAATTACTTATCATTCACTAGTGTACCCATCTGTTTGCTGTAAAAATAGTGACTTTTTGTATATTTAACCATTTAATAATAACCAATTTATCCACAACCATGTTGTAAAATTAAGTTGTAATAAATTTGTCTGAAAAATTAATTATATACTATATTAATATAAGTTAAGCTCCTCTGCGTTGACAGACAGACCAAAAGCTTAATTTTTTTATCTATGTTGTTTGTTTTGATACAAAGAAACTTTAGATGTATAGAAAATACAAGACTTTTTTGGGGGAATGCCTTAAGAAATTGTACGAAATATGTGGCAATCATAACTTTTAATTAAATTTAAAACTTTATTTTATATGATTTTTAACTCACCTGAAAATATTTGGCACTTGGTGCAACACCTTCGAGTTTATTCCGGAATGCAGACAGGATTCTCTCAAATGGATTTCTGACTATGATCATCTTTTGGTAGTTCTCTAACATATGATCCCGGTCTTCCTTAGAAACTGTGCTGAGATTGCGGAACATTCCGGGCGAGTGGGCCAGACTGGCGGGAATCTCCAGTACATCTGTACTATTCCATTTTCCCGCCAGGATCATGAGAATCCTTTTCCAATTTGTGCACGCCACCTAGGATCGATGCATGTGGTTAAATTTAAATTATCTAATTCATTAGAAACTGGTCAAGCTCCATTATATATCATCTCCTAATTAAAATTTTGGTGACTAATTAATGCTTTAAACATAGTCTTTTATTTTGCAATGTAAATTAATAGGTTGTGATAGATATTTTAGTTATGTCATAATAGTTAATTTTTATTATATATTTATATTAATATTTCAATTCTAGACATTTATTTTTTTGTATTCTCTTAGGAATTATACAATTAACTTATTATATTAATTTAAGTTAAATTATACAATTAACCATTACTTTAAAAGTCAGTGATCTAACCGTTATGAAATACCCGAGACTAAAAAATATTTCTAAACTATACAATTTGTATTTGAGCAATGGAATAAAAAGGTTTACTGAGAGAAGTCTAAGTAGAACAAATAATAGTTATTCTTGATATGTATATATTTAGTACCATTTAGTTCAACTGCACTGATCTCTAAAACAGAACTCAACTTATTCAATTAATGAACTGATGTTAATGTATTTTTTTTTATTTAACCATTTTTGTACATGTTAATACTACATAGGACACAATTAAAAGATATTAGGTACAAAGATAAAGCTTGTTTAAAAATAAAATATCTTCCAGCAGTCCCAGGATTGGAAAGGTAATTGTAACGGCAAATTTAAATTTTAATCCGTTATATTCTTAGTAAATTAAGGTAACCTAACAAACGATCAAATTTACGCATTTGTAAATAACTAGCTGGGCTGGCGGACGTCGTACCGCCTTCCCGTCTCCGTCTCCGTCTCACAACTTTTCTATTAATGAACCGATTTTTATGTAAATAACACCAAATGTTAAGTGAAGCTTACCACAATACATCAGTAAACCGCATTCGTTTCTGAGATTAGCGTGCACAAACGCAGACAAACATACAAAAAATCTAGAAAAAACTTCTTTTGGGTCCCATTCTTTAAATAAAGACCCCTAAAACGGCTTTCTCTTAGATATCTTCCATGTACACACAGCAACTATTTACAGATTTATTAAATGTATTATAGATACATAAGAGGGTCCTGAAGGGTCATTCCGTTAAACAAAATTCATTTTCGCTGTCATTAATAGTTACAAGGTCCCTTAGATCCTCGTTATAAATGAAATAAAATACTTCAAGTACTTCAAACCAAAATTGTAACGTATAAAATACTTGCGTTGAAACATTTCATAAAATAAATGTTCATATTAAACTACAAGTGTAAGGGAAATTACCTTTTATGTAATAACCCATGCACGGCGCTGCAAGTTTAATTAAGAATATACTTGATAATTATATTGTAATATAATATATTATGTGTTCATTGGTTTAATAATCTTAAAATACATAATTTTAGGTACATAGTTTCAGTTTAAAGTCAGCTTCAATATGTTAAAGAAAATACGTAATAATAGTAACTCGTCTAGCGGTCGACAAAAATCGACCGTATATCATAAAATTATCCGTTGTAATATATCATACTTTTACCTATATAATAATAGAACATATTTTTTGATTACGCAAAATGAAATTAATTGTTTGTCATTTTCGATGCTCATGTCTCTCTCGATGCAGTATTAAAATGACGTTCCGTTTATAACATGTGTCTATATACGTGTGTGCGTCAAAGGCATTTTTTATGTATTATTATATAAAATATTGTCTCTCGGAACTTCTTCTCCGTATAAACTTTAACTGTGTCAATTTCATACTCCTCCGTTCGTGTAATTGTCGTAAAAAGTGTCGTTCCTAAGCTTTTTGCTTCACGTATTTACATTATAAAATAACTTTGAATTTATAGCGTCAACAGCATCAACGTAAGATATTTTAATAACTTCATAACATTTTCGTTTTATAATTTTAAACATAATATGGGATACAGTTGTTAATAACTGACTTTACAATATTCTCATCTTACAGTCGTAAGTCATAATATAATTCGAAATACAACTAAGAATATTTAGATTGCAAAGTGCAGTGTGAAACAGAATATTCTGTTCAGTTAGAAATTCAATATTAGTGAGACTTTAGTCCTAATGTCCACTACTTAACCCATTTGGCAAGACAATATTGAGTGTGGTTCCGTGCAACAAAATATGTGTACTCCTGTGTACAATTAAACAATGTAATGTGCATCTGATAAACAAACTGGTTGGCGAGAATTACAATTTTAGCCGGATATAACTGGATAGTTATAATTGTGCAAAGCGTTTGTTTAATTCTGCGCAACTATAACAATGACAGGTGGTAGAACAATGTTCTTCGATTTCGAAGGCACCACCGCCACACCCATTCCTGCCCTATAACAGCAGTGTTCTTGCTGCTTCTAGTCACAGAGTCGTAGAGTCTAATAGTAGTCTAGTAGTAGAGAGACGCATTTAACCTAGGTGTTTCAACTTATTTTTCAGATCTATTTGGATAAAGTTTCTAATACAATTAACAATTTTAGTCGCCAGCAGAGTTCTTCCTGCTATGTTTTAGTTTGAAGGGTGACATACCTAACTGAGGCGTTCCAACTTAGACCTAAGCGAAAATTCGATCCTATCTTTGTGATTACAGATACCCATGGGCGGCAGTGACAACATACCATCAGGTGGACTGCATGCTCGTTCTCTTCCTCACAGTTATTGCACACATATTGCTAGCGACAATTAACAATTTTAGCCGGATATAATTGGATAGTTAAAATTGTGTAGTGTTGCGTAGCGTTTGTTTAATTCTGCGCAATGTTACACAAAAGTTAGTCATGCATACGTATATATAGTGTGATCTTTGCATGAATGCAGTTTATCTGTTATTATGTGTTCTATGTTTTACACTTATGTACCATAAAAAAGAAAAAAATATATAATGATTTATTTATAAGATGAATTTTGATTATTACGC
The DNA here is from genome assembly GCA_018250275.1 of Udranomia eurus. Classification (NCBI taxonomy): domain Eukaryota; kingdom Metazoa; phylum Arthropoda; class Insecta; order Lepidoptera; family Hesperiidae; genus Udranomia; species Udranomia eurus. The sequence continues at coordinate 6,433 of DWNJ01000393.1, read as the reverse complement.
ATGGATTTTTTTGCCAATTTTGTTAATGTACCTACGTATGTCTGTGATGCGTGTCTGCATTTTTGTGAAAAAATGTATTTTCTTTATTTCTTTTAAAATGCTTATTAAATTTTGTTAAATATTGTTATTCCTTTTTTGATTTCTGGTTGATATTATTTTATTGCTAATAACTGACCAGCACTTTGGGTTATCAATTTAACGTAATATACTCGTCTACTAAATAATTTGAACAATCACTAGGGTTTACTGGCAGGTAATTCCATTAAGCCGTAAGACCTTTGTAACCCTTTGGCTTAAGATGTAACAAGGAGAATAAATAAATAAAACCAATCTAACCTTCACTAAAAGACTAGCAATGAATGGTGATGAATCAGTAATGAATAATATACTTTATGTATTGTTTGAAAAATTCTAAGTACAGACATAGTAATCTTTACACACCACATAATGTGTACGTTAAATTACATCTTAAAAATAAATTCGTTGTGTTCGAAACTAAATTGATCTATCTAAAATAGACCAACTTCCCGTTTCTGGTTGATTAAAAAAAGATGGAAAAAGCCACAAGTTTTAAAATATCAAGTGTTGACTTGAACGCCACCGAAAAATTCTAATTTTAAATTGTCGAGTGCATACATCGAACAATTCTAATTTTAAAATGTCGAGTGCTTACATCGAAAAATTCTGAATTTAACTGGTTGAAGACGGGTGCTTCATCGAATGATTGATCTCGCGCCAAGGGGTTTTAGGCTGATTAGTTTGTCGGTCCTTTACACGATGTGTGCTCCTGTCCGGTTTTGGGGGTACCTCCCTACGCAATTTTGGTTGCATGAACTATATACGGAAAAAATCATTAACAAGGTAACAAACTGTACTTTTTTTCAAATTAGTATTAGTAATGAGGCATGTAGATAGTTTATGTTAGAAGGAAAAATAATCTAAAGTATTTGAATTGAATATGCCTTGTATTTAATTTAAATACGTATGAAAATATTTTAGTCACAGTGAATTACATGCCCTAACTTGGTTAACTTTGGTTAATAACTCTTGGTTAAAAGATGGACAGTGATTTGGAAAGGTCCTGTAGGTACTCTATGCGTCTCGGTTAAAATAAAGATTAAATAAACCTGTTGAGTATAATGAATAGCACTATTGCATAGTTAATTAGGAACCTTAAATATTTTGACGGATTATATTATTACAAGGATAAAACTGGGTTTACTACTATATTATTTTTTCAATAAAGGTAAAAGGTTTAATTATTATTAAAATTGGCGTACTCTGTAAAAAGTTATGCATGATCTAACATAAAAAAAATAGTTTCTTCGGGTAATAAAAAAGATAGAATTTTAATTTTTGTATTACGTCTACTATGTGCTGTGCATGTGTTTAACCTTCTAGAAAAACACGAAAATACGCAGAATACATATGTATGTATAATGTTTTATGTACATTTGGATCTATACCAGTTCGTTCTTATCATAGGGCTTGTCGTATTCAAGTTTTTACCGGTATGCGGGCGTGGAAGACACGATGTATCCGGAACTGAATATTTTAACCAAATTCTACAATCCACTGCTGATATGTTTAATAATTAAGGGTAAATTGTACACACACATTGTAGTACCCTGCTGTTAATGCATTAATTTATATGTATGTCTCTCGTGAATAATGTTTAAGGTAAGTGAGGTTAAATATGAACAGTAAGAGGTCGATTGAAAATTGTCTATTACTCTATTTTTTAAATAATATTTTATAAAGAGTTATGATTGTGTGCATAATACCTGGCTAATTGTAAAACATTTTAAAATGTTCTATTTATAATTTAAAATTGTATTGGTACTTAATAATTAGATAAAAAATTAAAGTAATCATAATAATCATCCCTAACAAAAGCATTAAAATTATCTTTAAAAAATATTCTCATCGTACAAATTTGGTTACTTGAAAAAAAAAATCACACATAACGGTAAATTCATACCAGTCGAGCAAAGACACAAACCTTAAAGGATCTTGCATTGAAAAATCGAACACTACAATTTAACACTTCACTACACGTAAACGTACACACGCCGTCATCGACACGTGCGTCTCCGTCGACGGTCGACGCGCTACTGAGCTCACGAGCACGCTCACTGAAGTTCAGATTGTAGTGCATCTCAGTGCGCTGAACGCCTGGTAGGCCGGATCGACAATGTGGAAATTGCGCTGCGTTTTCCGGAAGCTCCCGGACCTTTTTTCTTTATTTTTACTGTCAGCAGAAGTATTAGTGCTAGTGGTGTGTTATGTAAACCTCCACAAGACTCCTATATTAAAGTCGATAGCCAAGCGTCGATATTGTACTCGTAAAACTTGAAAATTAAGTGGTTGAAAGTATGTACAGGTTAGGATGTTATTGACAGTTTTCAAGAATGTAACAAATAATAATAACAGTAATAATTTATCGTAAGTTTACTTACGGTTAAAGGCGAGAACTGAATATCTTGTAGGTTCAATATTGATATTGTTTAAACAATTCTAAATATATGCATGGATTTTAAAGTCGTTGAACAGTTTTTTGTGTGTAAAGTAGGAGTATAGTCACGAATTCGGGTTGAATGTAGTAGTGTTCTGAGACAATTGCATAGCATCAGGTGGCTTGGAAATCATAATTGGCACGATTTTTTTTGTCTAAATTAAGATGGTGTTAAAATTTTCTTACATCACTTTCGAGAGTATGACGAAGTGTGTGTGTATACTATTTTAAATGTAAGTTCTACTCGTTTTAGACGAGGAGATCGTGAAGCAGTTTTTGGATTTCGCATGAAAAGTTCAGAAAGAAAGGTTAAGCGTACCTGAATGTGTGTTTTTTGATATGAAGGGAACAGCAGTACATACCTAATTGTAAAAGAAACCTGCCTAAAGTTAGCGAGAACTTCATAAACATCCAATACCAAAAAAACTACGTATACGAATAATAGATTCGGATTTGTATTGTCATCAAAGAACCTTTTAACATCGGAAAGGAGCGCAACGATAAAGGATTGCAAATGAGTGGAGGGTCTCGAAAAGCCAAAAGAGGGCCCGAAATTCCAAATGAGTCGCCCCGAACTCCAGGTCTCTTCTTCCCTTTAATTAATAGAGGAAATTGTTTGTCCGAGTAGCGGCCCATCTCTAATTACTCCGCCCAGCGCAAATCACGGCTCAAATCTACAATTAGTCGAATTATTTTTGTCTTATTATGGAGCGACGAAACCCGATTTTAACGTAGGCGGTAGGTAGTAATTCTCAAATTACTATTTTTATTAAAGGCGGCAGGAATTTTCTCTAAGTATCGCTGCCATGACTAATTCTGCCTTTTAACTACAGTTGGGGCTGCTGTATTCTGGAGCGAAGTGTACGGCAAGAGAGAGTTTAACGAACGTACGGCACTTAACAAAGCGCTCCAATAGTCTTTAGGGAAAGCAACTCGTCTATTGTTGACCGCAGAACTCCAACCATGCTAGTTATCGATGACAGACGTCCAGAAGCGGTAGGGACCACTTACCAACAGGTGGACTGTAGCGTTCGTAAGATACTATAGTCGTAAAATAGGTTTATTTCTCTCCCATCTGTTTAAATTTCATCATTGAGGTAGAGATGAAACAACAAGCAAAATAATACACAAACTTCGTATGCTAAAGGTTATTGCGTAACTTACTCAAACTTAGTATAAACTCGTAGATTTATGCAGAGTAGTTTAGTCTCAGGTAGAGATAATATATTTTCAGAAATATCTTTTCATATTACATACTAGATGACCAGGCGAACTTCGTACCGCCTGAGAATCAATGTTGCGTTAACTTTAAGTTGAATAATATTTAATAATTTTATTAATAATAAATTATAGCTTATATGTTGCCGAGGATTAATGGCTATATAAAAAGTTTCATCAATATTTGTCCATTAGTAGACAATAGACAGACAGATATGTGTAGATTTTAATTTTTCCTTGCTTCGAAGGTCTAGAATTCGGTCCCGTTTCTCAATAGTTAGGAGTCGTTAAATCTTATCTCCCCATCTGGGCTTATGGGAGTTTGAAAACATCCAACATATCGGTTCCGCTAACACTAACGCTAACAGTATGCTCTAAATCTTACCCGGTTGTGGGAAGAGACGCGTGCCCAACAGTGGGAGATAAAGTTGCAATGCGCGGCCACTTTTTAATACATATTCCCATAAACATAAACACACATTCATACATATTCCGATAAACGTTTAATTTTGCTTGTAAATCGGCGGATATACTCAATATGGCAACATTGCAGTTGGCAGAAATCTGAGCGTTATTCCGGCAAATTCAATAGAGTTTCAAATAATTTCATTTAGACACGCGTCGATAGGATCAGACAGGTGAGGGACACCACAAAGCGGGCAGGCCTACACCTACAGCGTAATTGGCCTCAGGAAGCATAGGTTTGTGTTACCAATTATTTGACCATTAAACATGTGTTCTGTTGTCTGGTCTTCGCTGCATGTTTTTGGTAAAATGGGGCATGAAATTGAGAACGTCGGAATAATTATGGACGAAGGATGTGGTTGTGTTTATGCACTAGCATTTAATTCTAAGATTTGATTTCTACTGTTTGGTGTGTCGTACTTAAATGTAATGTTTTACACACGTGATGTAATGTGAATAAAAAACAAGTAGTCGAAATAAATTATATCAACAAGGTATTGTATTTTTTCATCTCTTGAACTTCCGATAAAAAATATTTGTTACAAATATCCCACATTTAATCTGAGTATAATAAAAATAACACATTAAATATAACGATAGAACAAGAAAACAAATAAAACAACTGAGATACACAGAACCAATTATACCATAAATTCTCTTAATTAACATCAGCAATAACAAATGAGTAAAATGAACAAAATTCTCCAAGGGCGTCTAAATATGAATGGTAGAGCGATCATTGCTTCAAAGTCGGACTTCGGAGGGCGATCCGAGCTCCCCCAAATAAACAGCAATGGCGCATTAAAGTCAGTTAAATTTGTTTGCATTATAATATTTACCTGTCCACTGAACCATTTAATACGTGCCCTAAGCGCTGAGGGATACAACCTCCGTAATGTACTGGCACGTCATTCCAAACTTGTAACTGATTTTTATATTTACAACTCTAACTCTGCAGCTCAACATTTTGGTACCAGTATTATTAACAACGACATAAGGATGAAAATAGCGAATGTTTATATTAAAGATCGACCCACTGAATTGCAGAACGTAGTAGGTGGGGTGATGCAAGATGCGTCCGCCCCAGTAATAAGATCTCTTGACTCGTGGGAACGTTCGATTTATGGACGTGGACGGTAGGCAGAGCAAAAGTATGAATGGGACCATATTTGCGAACTTTAGGGTGGGATGTGGAGTTTATACAACATTTATGAACTGGAATCAGTTAGTAGTGAGATATTTTTGGGGAAGCCATACATCAAACAATTCCCGCTAAATATCCCATAAGTTTTAAAACAAATGATGGACTTGTGTGTTTTTATTGAAATTATTAGTGTGTAAAAACTATATACATTGTTAGTGTATTAAAAATATAAATTATAACAGTAAAATGATAATCAACTGCTGGCTGAGACTTTCCAGGGTATATATACTGTAAGTTTAGTTAAATAATAGTAAAAGTAAAATTATTACATGAGGATTAAATATCATGATCAGCTCAAGCAAGGATGAGCCCCCAACTGTTCCAATGTTTTTCGTTTGGATGCAGTCCTACAGTAGCAATAAACGCAACAATACGTGTACACTTTAATTGACTGTTTCATTCGCCGTCAGATTAGCGTCGTCGAAAAACGAAGGGATTAAGAGACTGGTTCTATCTCTACTGACCAACGAAGAAACGGACGTGATATTGACTAGTTTTTATATTGATTCGTTAAAATTCCATTGTACAAGTAATAAATAAATAAATAAAGAACTTACCTGTTAAAATTCTAATGTAGTTGATTATTTTGTAAGAATGTATTTCAAGATAGAAAAGTACTGACGTATTATATTTATCACATGATTTCATATATTTTGAGTAAAATATTGCTAGTTAAAGGCCTTTTATGGTGCGACTCCGGAGGCACCACCGCCACACCTATTTCTGCCTTATAGTAGCAATGTTTTTGCTGATGTATTCTGGTTTGGAGGGTGTGGTTAGGGGGACATGCCTAACCGAGACGTTCCAACTTAGTCCTCAGAGGTAGCAACGCATTTGTGGTCGACCTAAGAAAGAACACGTTGAATGCGTGCTCATCTGCTGTTGCAAAATTATAAAAAAAGTTAATATCTTATTTACTATTAAATTCTGTCATCTTATTTAGTTATATCCTTTGATATATCACTTCTATTATGTGTTATTCAATCTTTTACACATTTATGGTGGAACGGCGGGTCAACTCCAGATCTTTT
>DWNJ01000392.1:0-15776 GCA_018250275.1 Udranomia eurus | reverse complement strand
AAGAGTGCAGTTAGTTTTCAAAGCAGCTTTTACCCACAATACCTATGCAATATGAAGATTAACTTGAATTAATGTCCGTCGAGAGATAAGCGACAATTCTCTTTTCTGATATGAAATGGATAAAAGCGGTTTCCAGGTTGGTCCTAAAGCAAAGCAAGCAAAGACATCTTCGACTTCTATATCAACACAAAAAGTATTTCTTAAAAACAAGAAAATAAAAGATAAGCAGTTATTTTTCCACGTAACTTGATATAAAATATAACTAAAGAATGAGACGTGATTATTATCTGGCCACGTAGTTACGGCAAACGGAAGTGGGTTCGGTGACCGGCACCTTACCGTGGCATATGTAATAGACTGTTACAATTATAATTACCGACATTACTATGCTTGAAATTATTCCTGAGATTATTTACGACCTGTAATTAAAATAGCGTTAATTTATAGCAAATCCTTTAACACCATAATATTCTTGCTTACCACGTTTTAATATGACTATATCTTCTTAAAGTTTAAATTTTACAAAAATTTTAACCTTTTGTGAATCTCAAGACATAAGAAAACATCGAAGAGGTACGCTATACACATAAGATGCTACAAGCAGAAGGTAGTTTTAAAGAGTATACCCAATCATTATCTACAATTAAAATTAACAAGGCTAGGTTACGAAGTATGCATAATAGTACCAACACCCAAATTTTAAATTTTGATGTTTTCACTTGAAAAGAAAAACAAGGAATGTATACTTCCTACAACACGGTCCACAAAACAACTTTCGTTACATAATTTGTGCTACATACGAGATCGCATCATTCGCATCGCACCGCTGGCAACAATGTGGCCAACAAACAATGGTAAGTGCGTTAATATATTGTTTATCTTAATCAAAATCTTGACGTTTTCAGTAACGCACACGTAACATGTACATAGTGGGCATCTTGATTTGACAGGAAAAAATCGATCGTTTCAAAGTTTGAATTCTCACAATTTAACGTTTATTTACGAGAGATGGCAACCCAAAATTAATGAACTAAACTTATTTACAGTGATTTTATAACAGAGTCGCTAACACTGTAATATAATGGTAATCGTTTTTTACCGTTTAGTTGAGCTGTAAAAAATGTTGTAAAAGCCGTAGGCCCTTACTATCATTGGAACATTACGATCATTCACAAACAAATGTGATCTGCTCACAATAAGTTCAATGGACAGACAGTCAATTAATAATCGTTCGCCTAATGCAACCATTGTTTTTGTTTACACGCTGTCAGTCGATCATCCGAACAAGATGCTCTAGCGCCCATCGGATTTATAAAACAAACAGCGATCGAAATTTTAGCGCTATTTAAAAAAAAAGTGATTCAGCAAATAACAGTATAGTCCACGGTACAGAATTACAAAAAAAAAATTAACTAACAAAAATGATTTACGCATTTTTATAAAAAATATAAAAGAACTTGACATTAACACACCGTTAATGTAATTTGTAAAGTTTAAAAATAAAAAAGGATATGATTTAGGGTTGCCAAGTTCAACAGGTTGGAAATAGAGCACTTTATTCGAAACGGGCTACGCGATATCAATTAGGCTCGCTGTCATCACGAAGGGCGAGTGTCAGGTTGCTTTCAATTTAAATTGGAGAAAGTCCTTTTCCACTGTTTCTAATACCTTTTTGTAATTTAAAATAAAATATAAATATTATGATTAATAAATAGATTTATTACTTTGTTATTAAAATATGAATTAATTCGTATCCAGGTTCTTAATCATACTTAGTGTGTCAGTCTACGGCATAAGAATCTGATTACGTACATTTTCTTGCAATATATTTGAAAAGGCAAATTTATACAAAGGATTTTACTTTTTTCGTTTTTTCACGTCACGTCACACTACGTTAAAATATTAGGAATTATTGGGTTGCCAATTTCAATTATCACTCTCATTGCTTAAAACATTTAAAAACAGTATAAGCACCTGTCAACTGTATTAACTTTACTATAAATATAGAAAGTGGATGAATAATATAAAGAACACATAATGCTGAACGTCTAAAATCCGACGCACTTTGTCGAATCACATTTCTAGAATGCTGACTGCTGTAACACTCCGCTAACTACGAATTCCAGAAACTAACCGCACATTTATACCATGTCAAAACGATAGTTGGGCACGTTTTGTTAGTTCTGGAATTTGTTTATCTGTTCTATGTCTATTATGTAAAAAACGTCTGAATTGTTGTCTATAATTCAGGATGAACAGATTAGATAAGTATTTTTTGACATTTGTTTAATCTATTGTGCACAGACAATAATAGAAAATAATTTTATATATATGATAAAAATCTGATTTTATTCAAAAATATTTCTATTTTGAAATTTCCATTTGTAAATACTCTCGTTCACAGAAAAAGGAAGCTAAGCCGCATCTTACATCAGTGTAGTGTTACAGACACAATCGTGTAGTGTAAAACAAACAAGTTTAGCTGCGCAACGAGGAGTTGCGTTGCCGTAACTAAATAGCATCATATTTGTAATACACGCCGCCATCTCGGTTGTGTTCAATGTACTTTTATTGTTTATACAGATTATTTTAAATGGAAAATCATTTAAATGAAATAGTTAAAAAGTGTCAAAAAATAGTAACCCTAATATTTAACGTAGTTTTTTTTTTGAAGTTCCTATCTTTTTGTATAAATTATCCTATTGTACGAATTCAAAACGTTTTATAAACAACTTCGTAGTAAATTATACGTTTTGCCAGTCAATTATAACCATCAATAGATACGCCAATGTTATTAAACAGCGAAACATGAGATAAAAGGAACTTTAACAATTTCCAATGTTATACCAATTACGAGACTCCTCGTGTCAGTTATGGGGTTATCAATATAACAAACGACCCGGCGGCTCTGAGCGTCAATAAATCAGCCTTACATCATGTAGTTCATTGTTGAATGTTGAGTGCCGGAAACTGCGATCAAAATTGTCAATTTATATATTGTTCCCAAGTCATTGTTCTAGCTTGATGTCGATTAGTTGATCAAATTGAGTCATTTAGAGGCCAATGCGTATGCCCTTTTCGTTATCATCAAACACTTACCGTCCCATTTAGGAACAGAAGATTCAGAGCCGGCGCTTGGAGGAAAAATTTTAAACCCAATTTTTTGAAAAAAAATATTTCTGCTTCTTGTTAAATGAATCAAATGGCAATGTATGTGAATAATGTATACATGTCATTTCTTAATATTTCCCCTTACCTCATACTCAGATAACATTATTCAGTCAGTTATGCTGTCATAATAATTAGTCAGATAATATTGAGTTGAAAAATAATGATTACGTAATCAACTTTTAGAAGTATGGCTTGACCGAGTGTTTATAATAATATCATTATTATTTTCATATTTAGTGCGCGTTGTGCAATTTTTAACGCGAGCAATTATTCGGGCCTAAGTACCGGAGATGCGTTCTGATTACTTTTTAAAACCTCGTATGTGTTGCCATGTTGCAAAAATATGCTAGCATAGCGTCACATATTACGCAAGATTGTGAAATATTATATAAACTTGGATTTTTACGTTAAAGCGGACATAACAATTAACGTGGGAAATCCTTTTTTTTTAATTAACTTGATATACCTCGTCTTCAGCTTTTGGGATGAAGTTAAAGCATTAATCATAACATAATTTTGCTTTGTAAGAGCTGCAGACTTATAGACAGAGGAAAGCATAATCCTTTCAACTCCCTTGATGTGTATCAATTACGTGTAATTCGAGAGCGGGAGCGCAATTTAAATGTGATTGTGAATTAAGGAACTCTCAATTCAGTACCCACAACATTTTATTAGCCACTTCCGGTGATCGATCAATCTGCGTGCGCGCATCATACGATACTTATGATTCTTTGTTGGCTAGGAAATATTAACCTTAGTGCAAAACGACCTAGTTTTTTTATGATTTTGGTAATATACATAGATGTAAACTTAATAAAAGTCGAGAGAAAGGGAGTCTAACAAGACTTTGCTAAAACCATAAAAAAGAATAGGCAGAGATGTTATTATCTCATATATCGGTCTGTTTTTATGCTCACTTTGACAAAGATACAGTTCACTCAAACATTAAGATACTTCTTATCCTTCAATAATCCATATGTCATTTAACGCGAGTAAAGCCCGTTATTGCAATTTAATCCACATTTCTCAATCAACAAATCAGCAAAGCCACGGGTGTAGCCTAGTATGTATGTGAATTATGCATCAACTCGAAACCCATCATCCAATTGAAACAAACGGTTAGTGGCTGGCCGCTCGTTGAGGTCACACGTCGAGTGTGATTCGCTTTCGGGTCAACTGCAGTTTAATCCGATTGAGCACAAGCTTGTTGCTAAGCTGTTTGGATTGTTGCAAATTTAACTCCGTATACAGCGTGTTCTTTTTCGGGATTTGGATTTTTGTTTTTGAATTTGCGGCATTTTATATCAGGCGATATATGTATAACATCAAATAAGATTATGTCGTAGTATTGTGTGTAATTATTATTAATGCATTTAGGTAAACTGCATGTTACGTCAAACCGAAAAATATATGATACGACGCGAAAACAAAAAATTATGTACCTATCAGGTCTATATATATAGAACTATAAAATACTCTTAACTTAAAACTACGTACTTACTGTTGCGCTCGTCATTACTGTTTTAAATTCACGAAACACCAAATGATTAATAAAGTCGTATTATAACGCCTAAATTAAGCAGCTTTCCCAGTATTTCAATATTTATTTGTGGACATAATGATAATTACAGCTTCCCGAATTAATTATACGCAATAAAGAACGCTCAACAACGGGCCCTCCTAAATGATCGAACTTTATGGAATCGCGTAAATAGATATCTTTATGACCATTTTGAACGTAACCGACATTATAATGCATGTGTCCCTTTTCCTCTCTTTGTGTTAGAACGGGAGATAGATAGAAAATGGCCGTGACGACGTTGTAACGACATGACGAAACGATGCGGGGCGTTAACGACCTCGTAAGGGAATGCGTTAAAAGACTTAATGGGCGCGTTATGCTTGGTGTAATTATTTTTACCTATTGCTTTATGCATGTAAAGTCTTCAAAGAAAACGATTCATAGACAAAGTTGTATAGAAATAAATATTAATAAAGGAGAAAAGAGTCATCTTCTTGTTGAAAGTCATTACCATTAGATTAAGCCTGGGTAACTGATAAGGCTATAGCGATTTATTTCATGGTTTCATGAAAAATGTTTTTTTTGTAAAGCTTTCTTGAAAAGCATTTCATCAATTTCTGAGTTCATATACTCGTAGATATAATTGAGTAAATAACAATAATATTTTACAACGGGTAATATTCGTGGAATTAGACCTCAACTACAGACGTATAGACAATGACTAATATGGTGTATTCTTCGAAATGACCACGAACTTTATCCCAGTAACTTAGGTACACCGTTAGTAAGTATTGTGATTCATATATTTAGGCATTTAGAATTGTAGTAGCATAGCACTTGATATTGAATGAAACTTTCAAATTTTTCACATAATTATTTTGTATACCTAAGAATCGTATATACAATATATAAGCGCAGTTGGTACAATAAAATAACTATTAAAGATATGTAGAATTAATTATAACCGTATGCCTAAATGAATTACTTCAGAACGGTATATACGAGTATGGGAGTACCGTGCCGTGAGTAAAATTGCTGTTAAAACATAAACGAAGGCTTCAAAATCGTATGCTTGTAGCGATAATAATCGCAACCGAACCGTTGCATTTCGGAAACAATCGTCAGACTGTCTCTAGCACATGGAAATAAAGTCAGAAATGGAGTGAATTGTGCGTAGTGACGAATCGCAAAATAACGGAGTTTGTTGAACGGATATCGCAGCCTCTTGCCGGAAGCGGCGCCATCTTATCACTGAATGCGTATGCGCATGTGCTATCATTGTGTTGAAAAATGATTTATTGATGATGAATGAATAATGAGTTTAATGTTTTTGATCAAACTAATTAGCACGCAATTATTATTAGTATTAGTATTAGTCAATTAAATAATATTTTTTTGTCAGTGTGTGAGCGGTATATGAAAAGAGCACAATTCACCTGCTTCGAAAATTCCAAAGAAACCGCGTAAACCCATTATTACGATAAAGTACGCTTGATAAACCCAGTGAGAACGTGAGTGTAGTTAAGTGATTCAGTTTACTAACCAGATTGTGCTTAATTCGGCTTCAACGATTACTATTTAACGTACAATTTTCCCACACATGTGGAGGTAATAAAAGTTGTAAAGTTTTGTAGTAATTTTCGCCGTTTTACGATGTTTGACGGAGGTGCCAATTGCAATTACAATTTCATATTTTGTATTGAAATGGATACCCACGTTGTGTGCAGAATTAAGTTTTTTTTTATAGACAGACATCTTTTGATATGATAGTATTCATTTTAACCTCTGTAGATAGGAAACTTGAGATTTGATTTGGACGTGTAAAACCAAAACTAATGATTAAATATAGGCATTTTAACTATCACTACATTCTAATAAATATTTCATATAATATTAGAAAGTGAAGACTTGCCTTGAACATCGCTTATCTATCTGCGTAGGAAACCATCAATTGCCAAGATACCCAAAGTGGATATCTAGGCGTAAGATGCCTATAACATACCAACATGCATCTAATGCCTATAACAATCCTGTTCTGCCATTTCCTACCTGAATGTTGCAAATGCATTCCAACTTGTCAGCCTGTTATCACGAAAGATGAAACGGAGACTTCGTTTTGACTTGCATTCTTTTTAATTTATTAGAATTTAGTTAAGAACTTGGTTAATTAAAATAGAACTGGGTTCTTTAGGTTTTTTTAGACAACAAAAGTAGTTTAACTTTTTACTCAACAGGATCTTATAAAAATCAATTTATAAACAAAGTTACAACATGTAATTAACGTTAGCACTAACGGGATGTGTCAAGCAGTCCTTTTACGGAAACCCATTTGGGTAAATATGGTTATAATGCTATAAGGCCATAACCATAGATAGGTTCGGTTGAACTCATTATAAATTCGTAGACTCGTCTGCGACTGCAAGTTCGGACATGTTCGTGACAACCTGACTGAGAATAACAGGTTAGTTTTATTTAACAAAAAGTGCGTTAACGGTATGGTAAGTGGATTCCGTATTCGATTAAATTGTGATTTTAAGAACCTAACTTAAATTGGGTAACTACATAATTTCTCGAAAGTATTTACTTAACTAGTAAAAAACCACATGCAATGACTTCGTTGTATACATGCTACTCATTAGGATTAATTAATAATTAGTTAAGTAAATTTACTAATTAGAAAGAAAAATAAAGAAAAAAAGAACGGCCGTGACTGACTTAAGTACTGTAAGTAAGACAAATTAAATAAAAGAAAAATAACACGATTATATTATTAGCACTATTTTTAACATATTAGTATACGTTAAGATAGACACAGTGAATTAAAAATCTTACCTCCAATAATTCATACAAAAAATCCACATAAATCATTGTTAACCACTAATATTATCATGCTTTAACGAACGTTAATTATAAAATAATTTTATATCAAAAATTTTTTTTTTCATCTATATTTTTGTAAAATGCCAACATTTAAAAATGTCATATCAAAGAGAATATTTTTTAGAATAATAAACAATGAATGTTTCTTTTAATATTAGGCGCGTAACTGCATGTCACCGTCTCAATAAAGAGTGACAGAGAAATTAGTCAACTGTATCTAGGCAAGGTTGCCACACCTAACACCTACGCCTACCCAACACCTGATGACCTGTCACCTCCAAATATGGCCGCTAATTAACAAATAACTAAAACCTTTTATGATTCTCGTTTTAATTTTTTTACTTACATATATTAAATTATCTTTTCATTTCTGTATTTTTGTATATTGCTATATTATGCAATACTAAATAAGCAAAAACTCACGATGACGAGAATAGGAATTTTAATGAAATAAAAATAGGCACAAGGCTTATTACATAATTATTAATATAGATATGTCGCCTCCAATGTATTAAGGATACGATAAATATTTAACTATTCCTACTTCTATGCTATTAGCAGACAGCAAATCTTACCTACCGTCTGGCAATACTGAATGAATCAACAACCTGTTTATTATATTCATTCACTGTGCATTATGTTTTTGCGTTGAAATAATTTTTTGTAAGTCTTAAACATAAAGAAGAAAGATTTAGTAATAAACCACTTATGTGGCTAAGGGTCAAAACAGTTTCACATTGGCGACGTAAAGCGAATCTCAGTCGCACGAAACCGGTCCCAAAAGTAGGCTTGCAAAATCCACTTCCTACAGTGTTGGTAATCAAGTTGCATGTTGTGGTTTGTCGAGCTTTGAACGATTCTTTTTATATACTATATTTTACATCATATGTGTTCTGTAATGTATACCTGTCACGACAACATCGTAAAATATTTTAATAATTATAAAAAAACATAGATGTCACTACAAGCGTGCCACAGAGAAACAAAACAAAATAGCTGACGTAAATTTCGAAAATGAAACAAGACGAGGCCGGAGAAAAATAGTCGTACTTAATCGAAACAGAAGTATACGCCATATGGGCCACGAACAATTTGGAGATGCGCGTCTAACCATCATGATAAATCACGCTACTTACACACGTCAAAAAGTGCTTACGTATCAGTGGAACAACAGATAATATACGGTAATGATAGAGTGGATACCCGGCAATCAAACGACTATCAAATGAAAGCTTTGGCTTTATTTCTCAGCTCCTTTGCGCCTCGGGCACGGATGCGTATTCGTTTTTTGAAACAAAACAGAGTGCACGGTCGTCCGTGGGAACAACCGGAGAATAAAGGATAGTTTATATCGGGACGTTTATTCGGGGTTGCCAGTAGTCATTTGCGAAATATTCGATGATCGTTGCGCTCGAGGCGCATAATTTTAATAGTCAAGGCCACTTTCAACGTTCGGGTTACAATGGCGATGCGAATGCGACAGCTTTGGGCTTAGAAAAAATTGGCGGATGTAATTACCTGACCAGATGCGAGGCGTTTGTTTTTGGGAAGCGTTAGCAACGGCATTGTGCGAACGTTGTGATTTTACACGCCTGTTTATGTTAATCTACTCGCTAACAAAGCTCTAGAACATTCGCCGATTCAAATTGAAAAGAGGTCAATAACTCCGACCTAAGTTTAATTTAAATAAAATAAAAGAAATCATTGACTATCATTCGATAGCACGTTAGCGTTACAAACATGTCCTTTGGTTTTTGAGACAAGGTCACACACTTCGCAGTTTTATTGCAACACAATCGTTAACGAATGATAATAAATTCAATCATGTGCACACATATTTATATTTTGTGCCGTTTCTGTCAATATCCATAACCTGAGTTTAAGGTTTGTTGGTTTTTGCGTGATTAACGGACCGTGGTCGGATTACACAAGCTCACATGGTAACAGCTAAACGTGGAAACGTGAGCCCGTCTAGTAAACAACAGAAGACCACAAGGTTTGTATTAGGTCACTATTGAAGTAGAAGTAAACGTGGTAACTGCAGCCCATGGAGGTAAGTAAACAACTACAAATAGAAGAAAAATTCACAGAAGCGTTATTACACTCGAGTATGTCTAAAATTCGTTTAGCACGACACAGCAGCATAAACAGTACTGCTATTAGAACTGAAATAGAACAAGTGTGACGACACTAAAACCGCTTCGTTTTATTGCGATACCTTTATTATACGCTCCATAATTTTGTTGTCTTAAAAAAACTTTTCCACCAAACACGCGTTTAAAAATTCATAAGATTCCTTTTCCCCCTAGTAAATGATACCGCTTTAGATATGGAAGTGTTTTTTGTTTGTTTTATGACTGGGAGGTAGGCCGCCGATGAACATCTAATCAACTCAACTCAACTCAACGTAATCAACTCAAGTTCTTTCTTAGGTCGACCACAAATGCGTTGCTACCCTGAGGAATAAGTTGGAACGCCTCGTTTAAGTATGTCTTCCTGACCACACCCTTCAAACCACAACACAGCAGCAAGAACACTGCTGTCGTAAGGCAGAAATAGGTGTGGTGCCTCCGGAGTCGAAGTGTCTGAAGTGAAGGTTCTACCACCTTCGAAAAGTGTGGAATTTACTTCTAAAATTATAATGATGTGAGCCATGTCATGGAGGGCGATTTCAAACCGCAAGCGAGTTTGTTTTCGATGATTATGTATTCAGGCCCGGGCAAGCGCCTAAGCCGGTGAATTAAGGAATCGATGCGCGTGCGCATTACAAAACAATGACTAAACTCGATCGCAGTGGACTCTCCCACAGTTCGCCGCAGCGCGTCTTGCTTATGATTAACGCGAAAATTATTTCATCATGTATGTACTAAATCGTTTTGATCTATACATATAATAAATCTGTAAATGATTTAAGTCTGTCTGTGATGTACATGGAAGATATCTAAGAGAAAACCAATTTCAGGGGTATTTATTAAAGAGCCCAATATAAAAAAAGATTTTTTGTATATTTGTCGATTTTGTTTGTCCGTGCGTTTGTGCACGCTTGTTTTGTTGTTGTTGTTTTTTTAGTCGCTTAACGTGTAATGTTTGTTTCATAAAAATCGGTTCATAAATAAAAAAAATAGACTACGAAGTGCGCCGGGTCAATTAGTAAGAAATAAATTTTCATCCAGCTTTGCTCGCGTTGATTGTCTTAAATATGTCTTCGGGTCGCAGTGAGCTCTAACTTCAGGTGGACTGCAGCTCGTCTGCTACCTCAATGCTCTAAAAAAATTAGATAATCTTTAATTGCTATGTATTATGAGTAATAACAGAAACATTAACCTACATTCGTTGTTTTCATGTACCAGTATGTGTGCCCGCATGACGAGTGACGTTAGACGGATAACTCTGTACCTGTTTGCGGTTGACGACAGTATTATATGGGCTCATATTGCTATTATGTTGGCTTTTATGATAACTTATCTGCTGATAAATAATGGAAATATGTTGAATTATCTTAACGGCTTTATTAGCATATTTTGGTACGCAATCTGAGTTGTATTTGGCAACATTTAGATCCAAATGTGTAAAAGACTAGAGAGTCATTGAAAGTATGCTTAAACTTGTCCGTCAACACGCATTGGAGTAGCTTGGCGGAGTATGCTCACTTCCCTTCCTCACTTCACTCACCTTCCAAATGAGAAGAGACGCGTGCTGTGGGCAAAGCGGAATTGCGATCAACAGGTACTTACTTATATTCAACTTATATTTAAAACAGCAACGTTAATTGTGATATAACTCTATCACCTGTTACTCAAAATCGTTGCAATATTTACAATTTAATTAAGGTTGTATCAATCATATCTCCCCCTGAAGTTCTGAGATAACGTAATCCTTTCTAAACAAGTTTATCGCGTTAGAACGTCTGTTATCGCCGCGAGCTAATAATACCGAGATTGTGAATTAGGTCGTTGATAATGTACATAAATATTTTAATAGTTGTATATCATCATAACATTTTAATTGTTTGAAGGTGATTTTCGTTTGAAGAACATTCCGTGCTTCGTTTCTGAAGGCACCACCTCCATACCTATTCTGCCTTGTAACAGCAGTTTTCTTGCTGCTGTGTTCAGGTTTGAGGATAGGAGACACACTTAACCGAGGCATTCCAATTTCTTCAGGAGTAGCAACGCATTTGTGGTCAAGCGAAAAGAGCACTGGAATCCTGTCCTCTGTTGGTTACATATGTCTGTGGGAGGCAGCGACCACTTAGCGTCAGGCGGACTGCATAATCGTTTGCTGTCTCAATGATATAAAAAACATACATCAATTGCAGATTAGTTGTAATTTTTACATCCCACGAGTGCAATTAACTCACAAATAGACGCTATATTCACCGTTTCATTTTCATATCAAATGAAACGACGCGAAGATATAATATCAAAGGAAGGAACTAAATGTGGGAACAGTGCCAGATGGCTCCACGTCAGTCTATTATTTATAAAACATAATGACAAAGCCATAAAGAGAAATGTTCGGAATAATGTTCCAACTCATTGAAGTTAATACTTATGAATGCATAAATAAAAGCATTCTATCTGCTCCACATTCTTTATCCGTATCTCGTGTGCGTGCGTTTTTAGCAGTCATTATCTTACAGACAGGTATAGGTTTTTATAAAGATGACATTTGGCGCGGCACGAACCCTTCTCCGCGAATTATCTCGACAAGTGGTTAATTTGGCAATTTACATACACAAGACGAACCAGCGGTCTCGGATTGCGGCTCGAACTTGGTCAAGGCAAGGCTGTCGACCGTGGCGGCACGCCAGACGCGCCGAGCTGAGCGTAATGGATGCTATTTGTCATATTTTTTATTGAAAACAATGAGCAGTGGAAGTTATTTATGATATTGGTGGTAATGTAAAATAATATCGATAGCCGTCGTGTCGTGCCACAGTCGCTTTAATAATTCGACGCTTCGCAGAAAAATGCGGTCTGGTTATGTGTGTTGTTCCATAAGTTTATTAATGGAATTGTAGATAGCGTCGGTTTTACGATTAGCCGTAATGCGACATGGATATGATCAAGTGTGGGCGGGGATCACATCTGATAACATCGCATTAATCTGTTAAATTCGTGTAAATGGAAATTCTTAAGTGATAACATTGTGCGCGTTCTTTATTCTTGCACATAAACAATGCACAATACTAATAAACTTTGTACATAAGGAAACTGATGTGGTATCGCGAATATTTTGGCAGACTGCCAACTAACGTAGAGCTACCATCTCAAGGGCGCTGAGAATTTACGACGATTAAATGTAAATGTTTATATTCGCTGATTGAGGATTTCGCGAAGTTTTAAAATGTAAAAGTAGAATGTTATTTACAGGAAATAAATATTATGTTTGTGTCAAATAACTTAATAATAGTTTTAATGCACAATTAAGCGTAGCTCCATCGCTTAGCGTCAAAAAGGGCGTGTAAGATAGAAAAGACGCTAAAAGGTTCTCGTAATTATATTTAAGTACTCATTTTAATTGTTACACATTTTCTAAGTCCATTTAATGATTTAATGAGTTAAATTGTAAGCAATATAGTTTAGTCGGACATAATAATAGAACGTACCATCATTTACATTTAAAAATAAAACTTCAGCTAGCTGTGTGGTTCTTGTGTAGTGAGTAATTGTCGGACAATCGAGCTCGGTCTTACCGTTTCCGCATTTATAAATAATATTACGACCGGCCACAAAACTAGATAGGACTAGTGTTATATTTTACTATTACTATTTATAAAAATATATAAATAGCTGTTCGAGCGCACTTCGCTCTTGTATTCATAAGTACCTGACATACGTATAAAAATATGTTCAAGTCCGTTGCTCTTAGCGCTTTTTCATTTGAATGCGAGTGTATGTTCTCATCGTATAAATAGAATTGGAAATGCGCCAACGTCAATTTGTGGTAATCGTGTACCAAGTGCTTGTATCAACTAAATGTTGATTGATGGTTTCCCTTCTCTGTAAACGATCAGATTGACCTTTGTTAGTTAAGGTGAAACTTTTGAAACCGCGCTCATGATTTTAAAGTCATTAGTTAACGCCAGCTCGATTCTCCATAAGTATACTATTATTATACCGAGTGGTACATTCTTCTGTTATTCTTACCACCTCCTAACACAAGCCGCTGAGCTCAACTGGAAGGATTAACAAAATTACTAGTATGTATTGACATGCTAGAAGTTTTTTTATATGTGTATGCATTATAAATGCTGCTACCTAAATGGTAGTATACTCTTAACGACCGAGCTCTACTTCCACTTGTTACCAATAGGTACTTAACCTAATTTTTTATGTATTTAGATTAATAAATGATATTCAACGTCAGTATCCTTTAAACTGGCTTAGGTTTGTTAAGTCGACGATTTAATTAAGATTAAGCTGGCGGGGTTCCGTCTAACCGAATATATTATGTTGTTTACTTAGTACGTGACAGTCAATTACCACCCATACATCCGAGTACAACATTATCGATCCGCAGCAGCCAGCGGATTAGTCCCCGCACGATGTTTGCCAATGAGCAAACGGAACTAATTCCACCGACCTCACATAATATTAACCACTACACTTCCGACAGACCAATTAAAGTTCGATTGGGTACAACACGATCTGCCCTGTACATACCGAAACTCCCAAACTCCGTGGCCGCGCTTTTAATGAGTTTCGAGCTTAATTTACAGTTATTGTTTCACCCTCGCACCCATGGATTTCGGAACTTATAACATCCGTTGAATACCAATGAAGTTTCCGCCCAACTTAAGCGGTCACGTACACACATAGATTAACTTCTTCGACTATTCAGATATAGAATGTTGCTCGACTTCGCCCGTATATTGAAGCACTGGGTCATAAAATATTCAAATATAGATTATAGTTTCAAACGACTTATTACACATTCAGTTTGACACAGTTCTTCGTCAATACAGACGTTACGTTCCCACATTAGAACGTATTACGGAGGGAGAATTTGCATCAAGTATATGCATACGAACGGTCTTGAATAATTTCTCATTGAATATATGTACGTATGAAAATGTCCTGTGATGAATAAATTCCCACGGTTCGTTTCTAATTGACATAACTGGTTGGTCGGTTGGTCGACAACTTCTATCTAAGTTAGTTAGTAAATCATCCATCTGGTTCGAAAGTCCGGCTTAATTGCACTTGTTGTTTCTTAGTTTATATTTGCCGATCAGAGGAACTGACATCTATTATTTAGTTGTTATTTGTAAGTACGTTGTAATTTATTATGATGTGTATCATCGAAATTACATCCACTGATAAACTTAGGCACGAAGTTTAACTAGTTATGAGATATCTTCTTCTCCCACAATTCTTAGGTATAATAAACAGATACGTATGTAGGTAAGAGATAATGTAAAAAACACTTCTCCACTGTTACTAATGCACAGAAATGTGCGTTATTGTAACATGAGTAACTTGTACACAACATGCATGCCCGTATTTTTGAAATTGCACCACGTTTATTAGATCGATAAGAGGTTTAAAGCAAACTAAAATTGAAAACATTTACCCACAGCGTGGCAACGGCCTTCGCTGCAGATAAAACTAATTACACCGTAAACACGCTACAAATTAACTACACAGTCCCGTGATATTATTAGCTTTATATTTGAAAGTCATTGAGTAGATGTTTAAGAGGAAATTATATTTAGCGAGAATTGTCGCAAGTTTGTTCGCGCATTCGAACTGAAATGAGAAGGAATTCATGTTATGAGTTGGATTTCAAAACATCGCAGAACCCCTCCACTTTCTCCGCTAAAGTTTGCAACTGTTTGCTGTTTATATTTTGTTGACTTGAACTCCATATTATTAGCGAGTTGCGAAAGATACAATGTTAGGTATCGTCGACGTGACGGTTTCCTAACTTTGTTATAAAAACGTGATCCGGCTAAAAATAATTCCTTACAACAGCATTTCATTCTCGTTTATTGTAAGTTATGTACTTAATTCAGATGGTATTGCTTAGATTTCCGTTCGTATTTTAAATTACGAGTAATGAAGGCAATCTTAATATGATCTTGTAATAACATATGGATTAGTTTCAAAAACATCATTTGACTGTTCACGACATTCGATGTTCGCATATTCAATTTCGAGTATGTCTCCGTGAGATTGTTATCAAAGGCTTCAGAAGC
>DWNJ01000391.1:0-15784 GCA_018250275.1 Udranomia eurus | reverse complement strand
AACAGTATTTGATTATTTACGTAATACATACCTAAAATTCTAGTACTATGCTAGTGCTTGGAACCGTGCTCTTAAACCTAGTTATTCTGTAGAATTAACTTTTTTCAGTAATTTGTCACAGTGCAAAAACATTTAGCGTTACATATACTATAATATAACGTACGAATTCTATACACAATGTATTACGTAAATAATCAAATACTGTTTAAGAACAGAAAACGCGAATTTTAAGGAGTGATAACGGGTTATGTGGTATTTTCATGCACTATATACCGCCCTCCCTCGCTCACAGGACTCATGCATACAACAATTATAAAGGTATAAACCAACACACCACCAACACGCTCCAAACCGGAGCATCATCAGGGTTAAGTTGACTCTGCAATGGTCGATCGACTTTTCGATCGACTCAGCGGATTGTTGCGAAGTAGTAATAACCTAAATTAATAGACGTTCAGTTAAACAAAAGCCAATATTCTCAGCTCTCATCGGCCCCTCACCATTACATCAACGAGCCACCTCCCTAACCATTACATCCTATATTCCCTCATAATATTGCCACATGAAAGAAAAACAAAAGGCGTCATACGGATTCTATAAAATGTTATTTCGACACCACTTTTATGATTTGCCACGTTTCCATGTTTTCGTTCTGTGGTCTTTTATCTTTTATACAGCTTTGAATCCACCGTTTGATATTTACGTACGAAATTGCTTAAAAGCCTTGCTTTTGATATATTCGTCATTTCCCCGTACTAAGAGATTACTTATAATGTGATTCTGCATTGGTTTTATTGATGTTACGTAAAAGCTACCAGAATATGAAAGATCCACCTGCTCTTATTCTGTATGCAAAGACCTCTTTCTCTTATTCTGTGTGTAATGGAAAGCTTAAGCTTTTCAATCGACATCAAAAACGTTGTTACGGGTTTATATTTCTAATATTACCCGAGTAACATTTAATAACAAGGAACGAGCGGTACTGCACTGCTATACAAATTGGTTTTATGTAAGCACTCACATTAAACTGATAATTTTAGGCTATTTTGATCAAACCAGTCTTAGGGGTCATCCGTTACGTTATTACGTCACACGTTAAGGGGGAGGGAGGGGGTCGACAAAGTGTGACAAGGGGTGGGGAGGGGTCCAAAATAATTTATTTATTATTTCGGTATAAAATAAAAAAATACGCTTTAATAACAACACGAACTCAAATGGTATAAATCATTTTAACGAAAATATGTTTTATTGTAAAAAAAATGTGACGTCACATTACGGCCCCCCGGGGGTCTGAAAATACCAGGATGCTGTGACATGGACGTCCTCCGCCTCCCCTCCCCCTCGGTCAAAAAATCATAAAATTCGTGTGACGTAATTTATGGATGGCCCCTAATGTGGGCAAAGACGTGGGCATACGCTAGTTGTTAATGAGCGGGTCCCGGTATAAGATCCGGTCAGGTCCGCTACTAAAGAGAATTATGGAATAAAAGGCGGCCAGGTGGAAGAAAAGATGTAATGTTTCCCCTTCGTGACCTTTTTAGCGTTGTTTATTTTATGTCGACGGTTAGCAGATTATTTTTGCGAGTTTTTAATATTATTCTCGTATCTCATAGGTACTTCATTGAATTTGGAAATTATGTAATAGGTAAGTTTATTTTTGATCTAATCGGATATATGTAATAAGCAATATTATTATTTGATTATGTTGCACGTAAGTGTAAGTGTAAGCACGTACCTTACACGCTCACCATCAACCAGGGATGACTGGCAGACAATGCAATTTAGATATTAAGTACACCGCTGGAACCCTTAGTTTTAGGGTGAATACTAAATATTAAATAAATAAATAAAAAAAACACGCGGTTCACCTGATGGTAAGTGGTCATAGTTTCGCTTTCAAATCAGAACACACTGCTGTTATAAGGCAGTAGATAATCAATGTGGCAATAGTGCTTCTGGAGTCGAAGCGCGACATGTTATAAAGCTAAAGTTATTAAATTTTTTTTATTGCTTTTACCCCATTTACACGTATTCATTATTAACGCGCGTCAATCAGTTACCGTTGTACATTCAGTTTCACGTAAAATTCATTTTATATCCTGTTCGTATTAAAACATCATAATTTCCGCACGAATCACGCTTGTAAGCACATATGAGGAGCAAATATACAATTTAATAGAGCTATAAATTCAAGCTTTTCATTGCTCGAACAAGAGCATTGCGAAGTATAATTAGTAAAAAGAGAGAAAAAACTCCTTCGTTTGCGACTCTACCAACGTCCTACCGTTGGCGTGTAGGCCAATTATTGTAGTGGACTTTACTGGACAGTTGGTGAGAAATGCTAAGGATTTACATATTGTTTTTTTTTGTATTTTTCCTAAATTGATATACATACTTACGTGTTGTATGCATGTGCTTGAATAGACTGAAACGATTGAATCCTGGGGTTACCTCACGCCTGAGATTATCTTATAAACATTGTATAATTAAAATTACAATGATATAACAAAAACGTAAAATTCTAAAACGTATAATTGTTACATTTTTAAGTTAAACGCTAACATATTTTTTTTATAATCTAACCAAGGTCGACAAGCTGAGAATGCTATATGAGATTATGTTTAATGTTACAATCTAGAAATATGTTATTAAGTTTGTTTAAGTTCATTTTGTGACAGACGAATACACTAATAAATAAACACACATTCATGTATTTATGCAACCTTTGTTATATTCTTATTTCAAGACGAGTTCGAGACTTTAATCCAGTGAGTACCATTAGTAACGCATGTTGCGTGACTGAATTGATTATCACACTATAAACATAGGGTTAAGTACTGACGACGTGCCTTTTACACAAAATTACTTTTCAATTTTTTTCCATAAGCCGGTTACATTAATGTATTTATAATTTATTTACTAGTTCCACGGACGATCAAGGAATGAACGAATTAATTCGCGATTAACTTGTTGTGTTAAACACGCTACCGAATTTATTTGATACGCTACTGGACTATTTGACCGTTAGAACATTCCGTGGTTCGACTCCGGAGGCACCACCGCCACACCTATTCCTGCTAACAGCTGAGTATTGCTGGTGTGTTCTTCTTTAAATGCTAAGAGAGACAAACGTTACAGACAGAGAGACAGGTCCTTGATGTAAATTCGATCCTGTCTCGGGTTCATAGGTGTCTTTAGGGGGCAGTAATCACTTACCATGATATGTGGTGGAGGTAAAAGTAAGCAGTTTACCTAACGAAGGGTGGTGCTTATAATTAAAATAGACTAAACCACCAAGATTACTCATCAAGAGTGATGTGATTGTCGGTCTTAACTACCAATAAATCTCCATGACTACATTGCGACAACCATTTGTTGTAAAATGTAATAAAGAGAAAAAAAAACGAGTGTGTGTGCTTTAGATCGCATGATTGAAGTAAACCTTCTTTAGCTTCATCTATAAATATGTATGTATATATATATATATACTAGCTGACCTGGCAAACGTTGTTTTGCCATATTATTTCTAGTGAATATTTTGGTAGTTGAATAAAAAATAAATAACTATTGTACGAGTATGTGGGGATGGAATCAATAGCTGATGATGGCTGAAAGAGGATTGGACCGCTGTAGACGATGACCGCTAAAAAATTAACACACCATTCAATTTCATAATGTATTTCTTTAACTTCACTGTTATATTTACAGTGTGATCTCTTAAAGGGTAAAAGTAAATTTTAAAAAATATACACAAAAAATATCACAAACAAGCGTCATCTACTGGGTCAAACTATAATTAAGAACCATCTAGGAGGTTACTTCGATGTTTCTTAGTAAACAAAATTTTTGGTATGAAAATAGTTTAGGACCAAGTGAAGGACATAGGGGTTTATCCCAAAAATAATCCATTAAGGGGTAGAAAAGGGGGTTCACGTATTATTTTATGGTGAATCGCCCGAGATTAGGTTGATTATTAACTTTATAATGCGGCAAAGACAGAAGCTAGTATAATAATAATAATCGCAAACGCATGACATGGAAACCCGTAACAAAACGAAACAGCCGAAAAGCTCACAAATTAAATATTTCGAACCCAGTGGGTATTTTCATAATTTTAATATTTGTAACGAAATCATTCGTGCTCAGTGAGTTGCGAGAATCATTCGCTTTTAATAAAGCATCATGTAATCAATGATTAATTTGTAATCGTAAATATGTAGGTTCCGAATGAAATATGACTGAATTTTGTATTGGAATAAAATATGATGAAATATTTCGCAACTACCGTACGCGCGTGGTTTCGCTTTCGTTAAAACAATAATGGAGTTGATATTACAACCAGGATTGGTTTGGAATAAGGTTAGCCAAATCCGTCTCCGTCCCTTGGACTATGTT
Source organism: Udranomia eurus (assembly GCA_018250275.1). NCBI lineage: Eukaryota > Metazoa > Arthropoda > Insecta > Lepidoptera > Hesperiidae > Udranomia > Udranomia eurus. The sequence continues at coordinate 11,389 of DWNJ01000391.1, read as the reverse complement.
AACAGTAGAGATCTAAAGTACAAAAGATTGCAACAAAAAATACAATAAAAATTGTCTTAATTTCAAAAAATTTAAACTCGATTAACTGCAGCTTCGGAAAAATACCTTCCTTACGTCTGCGTTTACTCTCATTTTAAGAAAAGTACTACTGTGACAAACATTTCCGACTAGAATACACAAAATATACGTAATAGATGTTCTCAAATTGCTTGAAAAGACTCAGATATCACAGTTTTTTTATGTTATTGCTCTGTCTTACGCGATCTGTTTTTGCTTCTACATAACTTTTGCTTATAACCATCCAATCCTTCAAGACGGGGTACATCTATACATAAGTTCAAAAGGCGCAGTTATGTTACGTAACTTTCGTTAAGGAAATGTTTTTTGGTGTGTCGTATTTTATTTCTTTTTTCATACAACACAAACCCACCGACAGATATTGCGATGTTAAACCTCTCTTAGGTTGCATGTATGTGTTATACAGTTAACGAGCAACGAGGAAGAATTTGTACAGAATTGTATTTTTGTGTCAGGGCAACCACAGACATTAGTAATAAACACAGAATCGAAGTTCTTTATTAGGTCATATACAAATGCGTTGCTACCCCTGAAGACTAAGTTGAGATATCTCGATTTTAGCCAGAACACTGCAGCAGCATGGACACTGCTGTTATAAGAAATAGGTGAACCACACAAAGCTCTACCGTATTCAAAATTTGTTGATTGATTGGTTTTTTTTTCTCATTATTAAGGTTATGTCAATTGAGAGAGAAATTGTTTAGAGATAGTGCATAACTCAATACTAAGAGGCCATCCACAAATTAAGTCATACGATCTTTATGATTTTTAACCCCTCCCCTGTCCTTATCACAGCTTCGGTCACATTTTCAGACACCCTAATGTGACGTCACATATTTTGACAATAAATCAATAGTTCTTTAGAAAAAAAAAATCCTTTTTAGTTCCTGTTGTATTTAAAGTGTTAATCTTATTGTTTTACGCACAATTTATTTTGCAATGTGACGTCACGATATACGTTACCTCTTGTCACAAAATGTCACACTGTACTCAAAGTGTCGGCCCCCTCTCTTCCCCTTGACGTGTGAAGACACCTTAAAGAAACGTATCTAAGAATTTTCTCAAGAACTTAGAATGGTCATTCTGGATTTTTATAGAGCACGATCTTATGTACCCAAATATATTATTTATATTTAGTTATTTATTAAAACAAATACATGATTAATTCATAACTTATCATTCAACGATCGTCGCTAATACGTTCACGGTGCGACAACTCAATAACGGAGTTGTCTAAACAATACCGGAGCGAAGCGTTTGATTTTATAATAATAATCTGTTTTGGAAAATGATAACGTATTTCTGTCGTATGCGGTTTTATTGAAGTCTTACGTGGAATTTACTTGGAATCGTGACAACGTAACGAACTCCTAAATTAGGATGTTATATTATTATATAACTATTCCAAATAATAATTAACTATTCCTACTATCTACTCTTTAACTGAATTAACTAAAACATGTCATTGATTTTACATAATTCTAAGTCGTATGTAATTAAGAAATATATATTTGGCATGTGCCTTTTGCGTGTATTTCGTAATACTAATCAACCTTACATAAGCCGAGGAAGATGTGTTTGGGAAGAAATCAAGAGACACTTGCTTCTAATGACGATAACGGATAACCCTTAATAACATGCTTCATCTGATACATTAACTAGAGTACTACTACAGCACTATACACTAACGAAGGCGAAAGCTTACAGATTGGTGTACTTTAAGTAAACGTTAGACGTCTTTGAGTGCGATATCCACCAAAAACGTATTTTTTATGCTAATGAAAATGAAAAATAGTTTTTTCTACTCTCATTGTTGGGACATCATTTTAAGTAAATTTACTCATATATCTGTGTTAGGATATAAAAGTAGTAAGTAAATCAAAGAAAGGTATGAAAATGTATCGGATACGGATCAGACACTACGGTTGCATTAGATGATCTGATTGGGATCTCGCGTACGACAGATAAGGTTTGCGCCATTTCCTTCTGAAGACGTAGTGCTCTTTACATCGGCATAACATCATCTCAACGTAAATTCGATTTGATTCAACTTTAAAACATCTAAAAGGTTAGTTTGACAGTAGAACCTTTACGGTTCGACTCCGGAGGCACCACTGCTACACCTATTTCTGCCTTATAAGGGTTCGAGGACTGAGTTTCAACCCATATTTCAACATCTCTGTTAAGTGTTCGATCATACCCTTCAAACCAGAACACAGCAGTAGGTAGTTTGCTGCATTAAGGCATAAATGTAAAAAGGTATGGCGGTAGTGCTTTCGGAGTCGAACCACGAAACGTTCTACTACAAATCAAAATACATAAAATATTGTTGTAAAATGTGTGCTACATTTGTTACATTGTACTACACAATATTATTTTACATTAATTTTGAGTATTTAAAGTAAATTTTTAAGTAAATCGTTTTGAAATTATGGCAGTATTATTCCTATTAACAGTCGATACATTTAAGGTAAGACTTTAGAACATTCCTTAAGTTTTGTAAAGAATAATATAATCTTCCTTGTTGTCCAACCAGTGCATAACGACACTAAGGACAATGTCATACAACTCGTGCATTCGCTATATAAATTTCTGGTCATGACAGATCGCCCTATTAGCTGACAACACGGACGAGACTCAGTTTAATGAAAAATAGTAAAAAGTTGTAATAAATATACGCTTTCACACATTAAAATAATTTTGTTTAGTGGAGGGGCGAGCAATTTTAGACTGGAAGATCTTTACATTGTTACGTGAATCTTCTAGTTTTTTAACCAACACTCTCAACTAATAAGACCTGTCCCAAGTACTCACACTCTCCCCCTACCAGAACAATTAACTTAATTTAGTTAGCAATCACGTAAGCACTGCGACAGCTATACTTTGATAAGTCGGCAAAGAAATCCGGATTCGCCATTAAGCCGTCCGCCCGTGTACATAATGATTCCAGTAAACTCCTGTCCGCGTCCCAGTGTCACAGTTCACACCTGCAGGCACAACCATTCTCCGCCGGACGCTCGAGCCGAGCGGTCGTCTCTCTGGCGCCGAACTTAGCCGAATCCGCGAGTGCTTGGCGTGTAACGTGTGTGTTAATTTCGTGATTTATCAACGGAACGGAGGACCTCCGACTGCGCCGCCGATGGGACGGAGCGTGAGGATCTTTTTTATGCAAATTCGTTTTGTTTCCGCCCTTTGTGTGTGCTTTGTCAATTGAAATTGTATTTAATTTTAACGTCGCGTGCGAGCAAATTTTCTATTGCGGTTCATTTACTCGACTGTAACGTTTCAAATGTGTTTTATTGTTAAGCGCGTTTTAATGTTCCGCGCACGCAAATGTTTGTGCTGCTACATTACAGTCGTAATTAAATCCGTCAACTATAGTAAAATTAGTAATTTTTAAAGGAACTTTTGTATATATTTTATTTCAAAATTTAGAAATATCTAGCTTAGTGATGATTAATTCAACTCGTAGTATTCTTCGTAGACATCGTAGCAACGGCGTAGCACGTCTACGGGGATAAGCAATTTGAATAATGAAAATTAATGCAAATGACTTTTCCATCTTAAATGATTGTGATGGAAATGAGAATGCTCTGGAAACTTAGGATGTTGTGAAGACAAGAAAATGTCTTCATAGTCATATTTTCGAAGGACAATATCTCGAAATTTATAAATCGACAATTCGTAGCTCCATGTAGCTCATTTAAAAAAGCTTAGTAAGTTTTTCATTAATACTTGAGACGTTACATGAATAATAACATTTTTCTGTATATGTTATTAAAATGTTATATTTCATTTTGGAGACAAGAAAATGTTATAACTGTATTGTCAAGGGACAAATATTCAAAAGTGCGAATCTAAAATTATTCTAAGCAGGTGAAAACCATTAAAACTTTCAAAAACAATCTTATCAATTGTTTTCAATAATTAAGACGTGAATTGGATAATTACAATTTTAACGTGATAGCAATTTTATAATATCTGTTTCCATTCTAAATCAAGTTTTTAAGGTTCTAGTCAAGTATAATTGACACGGCCTGTCTATTCGCTCCACCCAAATGTGTAAGACCTTATTTCGAATAATTTAAAAGTCAAAGTTACAAAATTTCATAACCATCAAGCTAGTCCGCTGCTACCAGTCGTGGTACACCCGTATAGTATTTGCGTTGCGTAAGGCCTTCAACAGTTGTGTTTGAGGAAAGAAAGATGAAGTTAATCAATGCAAATACATAAGTTCATTCAGCCAATCTTGTGCTTGTATTCGATGGATTTTAAAGATAATAATACAAAGATATTAAAAATATTTTTCTTAACTATTAATAGGCAAGCGTTAGGCCGCAGTCGTGCTTAGAAAGCTAAGGCGCGGCTTAAAGTACGCTTGCCCAGATGAAGCCTATTCTTATATTTTATATAATACTCTGGTCTTGAAAACTTTAAATTAAACAACCAAACCTCAAGCTTGTAGCTTACTGCCATCAGCCACACGGACCAAGTCATCAAGAAGACAATACATGTACATACTACCCAAAACTTACTAACTGCCTTAAATTACTTCAAATGTCATAAAGCATAATATTTTAAATAATAAACAAAGGCACGGATAACAATTATAGTTCGTGATGTGTAATCATTTTACAATTATAAGCAGTTGTGAGGACTGCCACAGAAGTGCAAACTTGAAACTGTATATTGAAATTTCAAACTGATTGCAATATTCAAATAGAATTATGAGTAAGTTATAATAAATATATAATTTTCTTAACAAAAGACTTTTTATTTAATTTAATATATTATCCTTATGTTCATATTTAAAAAAAAGTTATAGAACAAAAAATAGTATAATTAAAAAGCTTTTTGGATTTATATGTTGCGTGACGTCCCCAACCCGTAAGTTTATCTCGTGCTAAACGTGGCTATTAAAGTTTCCACTTCAAAAAAGGTCTAGCTTAAAAAGAGATATAGATCTACAGACACCTACACCTCTAAACAGAGACATAGATAAAAAGAGACATAGATCTACAGACACCTACACCTCTAAACAGGAAATGTTATGTGGCACGTATCAATCATTACGAATCTAATCACTCTACCTAAAGTAAATTACGAAAAGTGGTTCTAATCCTTAACTCGAGCAAACAGTAATGTGTGAGTGTTCCCTGCGTCGATTTGTTCGTTAATCAATCACCCTTTCGGCTTAGCGGATTAGTCTGTTTTCTTTGCACAGTTTGTTCCCGGGATTAACACGTCCCGGTTGTCCCGATTATAGAGAAGTTTCTAGAAAATAATGGGCAGTAAAAACAAGATTTTGATATATCATCCCTAAGCACGGTGCAATTCGATGTGTTTATAAGGTTTTAGAAGATTTCTATCAATATACTTGTAGTTGGCGTGTATTTTTATGGAATTCAAAAATATATTAATACTAATATTAATATATTTTTATCGTTTTCCACTCTATCAAGTTGTTCTAACGTTTAAATTCTTACTCAAAAGGAGTGGATACTGTAGACGAATATAAAGAACATAACTCGTAGATAAGAAGCCAGTGAAACTAATATACCTTGAATATATTATAAAAAAATAAAACATTAACTAGGATTTTAACAGATTTTATACCAGACGTAGTGCATTTACGTATTAAAAAAATATTTCATATCATAATCTATGTTATATTTTAACTTGTACGTACTTGTATGTACGTACCATATCTATACGTAATTATTTTATAAATGTATAAAGTATGACAGTATTATTTTCGGCATAGGGCTAAAATGAAAAATTTTCCTTGTGCTTGTCGGTATGTAAATAAAAGTCAGTTTTTAGACAATTATTAAATTTGTATTCCATTTTACTTGATATTAAATGAATATTATTTTTGTACAAACTTGAGACAACCTACACTAAATATAGATCGAAAATTCGTATAGACGTACACTTTAATAAAGATAACATCTCAGTACGTCAGAATCGTATCAAAGATTTTTATTTTAGCGCGAGTTTCTTAAAAATGTTAAGTTGGATATTAGATTTTTTCTTCAAGGTGCCCATAAACACGGAGTTTGTGGAAAGTATTCAATGGCCAAAGATCTCAGACTTCTTAAATATTGTTAACAAAAGATGCCTGAGTTTTTCTTCTCAGGCATTAAGAAGATAAAATCACGGCTGAACAATTTTTAATAGAAAATTAACGATAACTACAAACAAAGAGAGTTAGCATTTTGTCTACTATAACTGATTTTTTGTTATTATATTTCAATGTTATTATATTCAACCTTTTCGTACAATGGTACCACGGGTCCCGAATTCCACTCATCAATGCTATCTTTTTTCCGGATAAAATGTGATCAAAATTAATATTTTACGTCAAATCAGTACCAAAGCGAGATTCGAGATATATAATATATTTTTTCTTATACTCTTTAAGACACAGCAGGCATTTCAGAAAAATACCAGAACTACAGATGTCGATAGACAGCAGTGAGTACATACCATCAGTCGGACTACATGCGAGCGTGTTTGCTACCTGAAAGTTATATATAATGAAAATGTTACAAATCAATCAAAATTTAAGTACCTGACTGAGTGACTGACATATCAACGCATTCCTCTTATAACGTAGGCATCCACTACGGAAGGAGTTTTCAAAATTCCACCCCTATTTGAACCCCAATAGGGATTGACAGGTTAGTAGTTTTTGTTCCGCGCGGATCTAATACAATCAGAAAGTATCGTATGTATATTGTTATTATTTACTTAAAATGGTCCGTCACGAAACTTTATGTGACAGAACAATTTCCACGCGGGCGAAGCCGCGATCAAGAGCTAGTGTATTATATAATAGAATCAATAACATCTTTGACATCATGTCCGTACGTCATATAAATTCACCGCAGTCAAAAAACATTTTTCTTCAATTCCCCCACATTAAGAGGCTTGTAGATAGAGACTCGTAATATCATTGTTCGTCTCCAATAGAAAATATTCCCTTCGTTCAGACATCTCGATAATCATTAAGAACACTTATTCCAGAAAAGGGTGAACTTCAAATAATGCCACGGTTAAAAATATTTTACGATAATAGAAATTTTGTTTGTATTTAATACATATTACTGTGTATAGTATTATATATGAATATGTGCGAAAAGTTGCAGACGTTTCAAGACCAAAAGTGAATAAGAACGAACTACCAAAGTTTGAGTTTATTCATATTTATTATTTACATGAAAATGACCAATTATGAAACTATTACCTAATGTGCCATTCTGCTATATTATAATATTTATTAAAATATTTATATAAATATTTATAATTAACGGTTGCAAACGAGCATGCTGTCCACTATATGGTTACTGCCGCCCATGGACATTTGTAATCAACCCACGACTGGATCGAAGTTATATCTTTAGTCGACTACAGATGCTTTGCTACTCCTGAGAAGTAAGTTGGAACACCTGGGTTAAGTAAGTCTCCCTCCCTCAGACCAGAACACAGCAATAAGAACACTGATGTTATAAGGTAGAAATAATTTGGAAAATCCAAAAATGTGCACGCCTTGATTTCATATGTGTAGTTAAAAGTTAATTAGATATGAATATCAGAACGATTATGAATAATAAATAATATAATTCAAGACAGCTGTCACGCCATTGTTTCTCTTCTTTTGATCTGTCAAGTGAGCTTATAAAATACATAAGACATTTATTTTCAAAATGGCGTTCGCAGACCCGTATTTATTTTATAATGAATTATTATAAAAAACTATAAAGATTACAACGTGGACATTTATTAGGGTTCCTCTACTCATAAATACCAGTAAAAATTAAAAAACATATATCTTGAATGGTGAAGTATTCCATTCATATTTTTTGATGAAACTAGATTGTGTCATGGACGGCAGACGAATTTTTTTATTAGTATAGTTTAATATATTTATCGATATTTAAAAACAATGTTTACTTTTACGGAAGTGTGTGGTAATTGACCGTGTGCAAGTACCATTTTAAAAATCAGACGGCCGTTTATCACTACCTCTACGAAATGAACTGTGAGAGGTTCTACCACCACAGGAGGTTACACATTTCAATTACCAAATTTGACTCAAAGAAACAAACAAACAGGGCAAGGTAAAAAAACACTTAAAACGCTTTCCAGATTTTTAGTTTACAAATTGTTTCTTTTTTCTTTTTATAGCTCTCGTTTTTATGTGATACGGATTACCTCTTCCAGCTTTGTTACTAACCATTCTAAAGTTCACTCTATATCACACCGGCGTTCACAAAAACTTCCCTATAAAGGCGCTCAACCTACTGGCCGAATAATTTGATTCCAGAACAAACTTCAATATTAAATTTCCGAACCTTGTGTAGGTTTTATTGTTTTTCGTTACATTGATTCGTTATCTTGGATTTTCTCGTAACGAATTCGTTAACGAACTGTCAGTTGGAGATAATGAGTTTTACAGACCGTTCTCATTTGTAACAATCAGCTTTGTCATTTTTGTACTTCTATATATTTTTTTCAGTTAATTTTTTTTCAAACTAAATGTTAAGTTGATTATTTAATGTAATGTATATGGTTGTATATTCTTAGCTATTTTCGTCAACTTTACCTAAATGTAATTCTTAAATATTTATTAGCTAAATTTAAATTTCTCCTTGTGCTTTAGAGAAGGAAGTTTAAGATAGGTAACTCCTAATAATTTACCCATTAATTTTTTTCCTCCCCTAGCGTATGGTACAGAACGAAAGTATGGTTGCTTTAAGAAACTCCAAAGATGCTGATATTTACATAGGAGTTTCCTAATAACGGTGAATGTCGAGTAAGGTAAATCATAATGGTTTAAGCTTTGCATATTTCCCTCTTCTCGTTTACGTAAATAGAAATTTTTGTTTAGGTATCTGCAAAATATTCAGATAGGAGTCTTTTAATAATAGTGAAATCATTCTCTTAAACGTTCAATCTAATAAGTGTGCTACATAACTTAAAATCCCGTCCGAGACATAGACTTTTCCAGGCAAACGCGGCATCTAAGACCGTGTATTGCTTTTTCAAGACGTCACGATAGAAAAACGTAGTTTTATCTCAAAGTACCATAGTAATGTAAAGTAATGTAAAGTATTACAGCGAGTCTTACTATTAACTATGGTTCTAATCAAATATATTCACTCATAGGAATATAAAGTATTTATATATAATACATATAAATAAAATTGAAGTGTCTGTCTATGATTTCAAAATAACTTGGCGTTTTAAGTGTATTTTTACGATACTAATACCTAAACAAACATTTTTATCATGTATGCCTGTCTGTCTGTCATTACGTTTGTACGGGGTAATTAACGGAACGGCTGGGCCGATTTTGAAGGAACTTTCACTGAAAGATAGAGGGAATAAAATACTATGCAGTGCCACCTACTGGGTCAAACTATAACTAAGAACCACCTAGGCAGTCACTTAGATCTCTTAAAGAATAGAAAAATATATGCACGCATGTATTTTGTATGAGGAATCGGCCAAGATTTTGTTGTTTCCTTACTATATAATGCGGACAACACTGCAAAGTCAAAAACTACTACTGAATATACAAATTACTACGTGTTAAGTGTGAGAGAGAGGGTAACGATAATTTGCTATAACAACCAAATATTGTATAATTTGGGCTTGCTCTTATATAAAATATAAATGTAAGTATAAACTTACACTTATATTTTATATTCAAAGGGATTTGAGTCCGACGTTGTAACAAAGTTTCGAAACTCTATTGAAATTTATAACTAGTTACAACAGGTCGAGTTTATTTGTGGATTTGTATGTAGATAATTAGGTATCTCCGCAACTATTGTTCTAATCGAAAAATCCTTTTGCTGAATAGAATGGTATAATAATATCGAATGTTTTAGTTTCTAAAATGTATAATGTTTCTCTCGGGAGAAATTACAATTCATAATTTTAACGTCTGTATTGACACACAAGTCTAATAATATTATAACTGAATTTTCGTAACAAGCATTTGGTACCCTTTTAATTAAACATGAACACAAATTCACTTTTTAAAATAACAGGCAAAACATACTACAATTGACACTTTATTAAAATAATTTTAATTACAAAATACACTGACACTACATAAAATCGTTCGGATCATAGGTACAATTAAAAAACTTAACATTTTTACGGAAGTGCCAATTACGGATGTGTTCGAATTAAAAAATTAACCAATAAGCCACGTGAGGAATGCTACGATATTCCAAATTTGAATTATTAATTAATTCAAAAGATTCGACAGCACTACTGGCATCATCACACACACGCTCAGCGTATAAATTCAATCCACACTCACGCAATACTTTTAAATCGAATAATAACAAAAACGGTTTTACCGATTGACTTCCAATGTAAAAAATGAAGATGGCCACGTACGATGAGTGATGATAAAAAAAATAAAAAAAAATCCTTAACATTTGGAGCGACCGCCAATTACTGATGCGTAAAAACTCGTAAAAACACCGATAGCCCACACGAAGAACGCGGCGAATTTGAATAATCAATTTTATTTAAAAATAATTCGAACGCATTTCGAGCATCGGCACACACGCGCGAACGCTGTACGCATTAACACTCACACAATCGCGCTCAAAATGCCTAATCAACGGCAGGGATTTTTCGGTTCGCAATCAAGCGAACGAATTTCCACAACCGGGCGGGCGGCAATCGGAAAAATATAATTACCAACATAATCCTCGGCAAATTGGATTAAAAGTGAAAAAAAAAAGTAGAAAGTGTTTTAGGGTGCGTCATTATTTTTTCCCGGGAAAGGGATCGCGGGCTAATTACGACAGATGGATCGCTGTACAGTATGTAATAACGCTAATTAATCGATCGGTGTGATCCGATGTGAGTTTTTTTAATACGACCGATTCGAGGCTCTCTCGATGTTACACATATTTGAGTTTTTGCTTTTATGCGCATGTTCTGATGTGAGGGCCTAGTTATGCCCCCAAGTAGCTACTTGTTCACATTTTATTCACGCTTTCAATGAAAATTCGCGTAAGTGTGACGTTGACAAACCTAACTAGCTTTTTTGTATTTAAAACGGCACCGTACGCGTTTATTAAAACGCGGCCAGGTGTAGACGGGTGTAGTGTGACTTTGTATTTTATACGGTTCGGAGATTAGAGAAATAAGCTCGTCTTTAGGTTGTCCGATGAACCCATTAAGGAATCAAATCGCGCTAGAAAAAGTAGTAGCAGCTTGGTTTTGTTACCTCAGAAGCACTAATCTAATAACTTATATGGATAAAAAAATATGTGAC
>DWNJ01000390.1:0-15788 GCA_018250275.1 Udranomia eurus | reverse complement strand
CCGCCGCTGAAATTTTAATTATAATCGCATTCGACTTTCGCCGATTCGAGTTACGAAATTTTGTTTCAAAGTTACGAACACTTAGGGACAAAAGTTTGTTATTAAACTCGCATGTTGATTTTGTAATGTTTACCTATGTTACAGTTTACATACTTCTTAGTATTAGTTTGTTCTTGACGTCGGTTACTTCAGTCGTCGAGCCCGTGAATTGAGCTGTCTTATTAAAACTCACTCTATTGTATTTATAAACGTATGAAAGATCTTTAGAATTGGGGACACAACATCAAAGAATATACATATTTGGATTTGACATAAATGAAAATACGGTAACCAATCAAATGTGAAAACCAAATGGTTTAAACTAAAAGTAACAGTTTATGTAAACAATTGGGATTTAATGTTAATTCTATAAATCGTTCGTATAAGTTGAGCCTGCTTAAATATGTGGTGTATAAAAGGTGTGCCTGATATGGTTATTCAATTTAAAATTTCGTGTAAAAGTGAAACATCTTTAAATTTGGAAAATATCACTATCAGATAGTTGTCAAACCACAAAACTGTTTCTAAAACATTTTATTCTCGTGTCATTTGTAATAAATACATTCTTATAACCGCAGTATTAAGATATCAAACGAAAATTTTACGAGAGTATGATCTCACCTTTATAATTATGGATGGGGGCAAGAAACCGGTGCATCAATAGATCATCATAAATTTCGCCAAGGGCCCCCCCGAAGGGTCCCACTCGAGGGCTCGTGTTTAGCCACGTGAAAAAGTATAAGTAATGGGGCAACTTTCGCCAGAAACGACTTTTTAATAACGTATAAAGCTTTATTACAATTCTCGCTTGACCGAAAAGTTTCTTGTTTTATTTTATTTTTTACGCAACACATTAAAATGTATACCAGAGTGGAAAGTTTTCCCTAATTGAGGTGATAAACTTGTCTTGTAATACTTTTCAAAATGTCAATATTTTGTTGTAGAAGTTGGGCAAATATTAGAATATTTAGAGTCATTACTATTTACAACGATGTTATTCATATTTAATTGAATTCCCGATACATTATAATTGACTATTTATATCATCTATTATTTTGCGGAATCATAGTTTTTTAAAGTTACAATTAATTAGGTTCTCATACATTTACATTGAAGGTAGAAAGCAATGATGGCTCAAATTACACTTAATTAAATCGTGTGAACACTAAACAAATGCAAGAAGGCAAACGGATTTATCAGACAAGTCACCATTTAAACCATGATGATTTACTACAAATCAACTGCTATACTTTCGCACCTCAAACACATAATATATTATCTTCCCAACCCTCGGTTCACCGTCGGCTCGGAACTTAATTGTTTCCTTCACAATATAAGTACGCCGAATAAATATCACGGGGAACAATGTGCTCTAAAATTTCATTAAAATTATAACCCTATTAAATTTGCCCGAGAAAATGATTTTCCTGGGCGGCTTCATTGTGATCCCCTAAGACTGTTTGAATTAGTATGGCAAATAAATTACAAATATTGTTAAGAGCGAGAGAGAGAGTACATAAATTACGGTTCGGGAAGGCAGATTCGGTTCTGGGAAATGGATGCCAGTAAGCAAAGTGTTATTAATAGACGACTTTATTTGTAGGGATGGGAGTTTGACCTTTGTACAGGGCTATCGGTCCGTGGTTCTGCGCGTATCTTTTATTTGTTAACAGCTTTCCTATCTTCTTTTGTGCTGTATTGTGTGTGTATGAAATGCTTCGGCAATGCCACGTTGCTATGTTTCGGTTTTAACACGGGTTGTATAATGCCCAACGCCTCCGTTAAGTGCGTGTTCCTTATCACGATTTTCTAATCAGAAAACAGCAACAAGATCACTGCGACTGCAGAAACGTGTGGGCGTGGCTTCGGTGTCTTCAAAATCGATCCACGAAATGCGTACATTTTTTTTGTGTGCATATTATATATGTTCTTTTTTCAATTTAGAGTGTATATTGATTTTAAATTTGTTATATATTTTAAATTAATTAATTTGCACAGCACTATAGTTTATGTTGGTGAATAAATATTATTCGATTCTAAATGTTATGCCACCTTCCATATCTCATATCAGGTAATATTATTTTCTAATTACAATTCCCCTATAAAAACTTTGCGAATCTGTCGTACCGTGCGCCAATAAGTAAAGTATAATTAATAGGAGGGTTTATTTGTTGGAACTGGAGTACAAACTTTGAATGAACCGTGTAGGGCTGCCACTGTGGTTTCAACTTATTTTACAAAAACATATTTATAGATTATACATTATTATATTATAGTTTTTATATTTTTAGTTTTCTTTCACAAAAATATTTTTATAATTATTTAATTTTATTTAATTTAATTATACATAGTTTTCATATTTTATATTTCATTTCATCATCATCATCATTTTCGATTTCATCTATATCTACAGGCTATGATTTTCTATATATGTTTATATGTATGTAGATGTGTATAATACTTTAGAGGAATATTAACATTTAATAATAATATATACTGAATTATCAATTAGCAAAATCAATAATGATTTCGGCCTAAGTATACGTCCCATGGCGGACAGATGTTCCAGGCGTTTTTGACTTTTTTTTATTCTATATTAATTAAAGAAAAATAAAAGTTTCCAGTTGTAGTTGAAGTTACAAGCGAATACTTAACAAAATGATCTTTAATCATATTACATTACAAAAAAGTATTTAAAAGTTGATCTTCAAATAAGTTTAGGAAACCTTCAAGATAGAAATATGAAGAACAACCAAATCCCACACAGGAATCTCCTACAGCATTGACGCCAACGCCACGGATAGTTAATAAAGGTAACACGAACATGAACCCCACGAACTATATACAAACTCGCAATCCTTAACCTAAACAAAATATTTCCGCCCACACAAGTATTGACAATATAGAAGTATCTGTTAAAATAATACATTATTCAAGTAGCCATTCTTCTTCGCCCTTTTCTTCAAAGTTTAATTTCCTATGGGAATACTAAGCCTGTTCTGTAAAAAGTACAAAAAATCCTTATAACTTTCAGAGGAGCCGTTAGAAATTGTTGATAAGAGTCAAAAATACCCATCTATCTATCTACATGTAAATGTTTCTTTCTTCTCTTCTCTCTTCTTATGTATTTACTTTAATCACTTCTTTTGATGCTTCCTCAGAGAGAATAAGATATACATCGCCAGTATCTACATTATTAAGATTATCGTATATGGGTTCCTGGATACGATAACCAAATTTACTTGTACTTACTCTCTCTCAATTATTTTAAACTCGGTCGAATTTAAGGCACATATTGGTGCAGTAAAATGTTGTTTAAATCAACGAGGTGAATACCATTTTGAAAATAGTACAACTTACTCTTACGGTTCGAATCCGGAGGGACCACCGCCACACCTAGGTATTTCTGCCTTATAACAGCAGTGTTCTGGTTTGAATGGAGACACACTTAACCGAGGCGTTCCAACTTAGTCCTCAGGGGTAGCCATAGCAACGCATCCGTGGTAGACATAAAAAAGAACTTCGATCCTGTCTTGGGTTGATTACAGACGTCCATGGGCGGAAGGGATCACTTCCATCAGGTGAACTGCATGCCCGGTTGCGATTAAAAGATATATAAAGATGTGGCATAACGAAAATTTCCATGTAAAAAGTTAAATCACAACAGTTAATCTATTTTATATGCATCAAAACTATATGCACATAACTGTACCTCACATAAATAACAATAACATATGTATCTCACATAAAACTAAGTGACTTGTAACCACTTGGTACCGATTCTCGGATGACAAATATGTTGGCTATGCCCGCCATAGTGTTCAAAGTCTATGTGTGTCTATGGAAGTATGGCTCTACAGGCAATGCCAACCCTGCCGATGTCTCTAAGGGTGACACTTCACATGACTATTTGTGTTTGCTATTGAGTATTCCTTGTATTTCACAGATGCAGACAAGTTATACACGAAAAAGGTATATAAGACCAAATATATTATTCACGCACGGCAATTTTTAGCCAATTATTCCGATTATGCAAATACAAAAAGGCATGTGAAGCGGCACCCTAAAGATCTCTTAATGATTTAATGAGAGACGGCGAGTGTGTCTGTGTGTGTATATGTGTGCATCGCCCTGAGCGGATTGCGTTGAGCCGATTTACATTGTAAGTAGATGTGTTTATATTAAAGCGTGTACGGGGGAACAAGCTATAGCTGCATTTTACGAGGCCTCCTTCAAGTTTAATTAAATTTTTCGACATTCCGTTTCGTTTCAAATCTCGACTGGTGAACTGATTTGCAAAAAACATTATGCTCTACTACTGTAAACAATAGATCATGTATTAATCGAAGTACTCTAATTTTTTTATGTATTGGAAAGATATAGAGTTCTGTTAATCGGAACTTAACATCTTTTGAGGAGTAATGGAAACAATTAATTAGGATATGTGTAGAATATCAAATAATAAATATTGCATACAAAGTTATCCCATATGTGCTGAGAAATAAGTCAAATAATCCCTTTATTACTAAATTCATTTATAACTGACGGTGGACAAATATTTAGATATGCTGAGAGGAAGAGCCGGGAATTTCTGTGCTAACTCGTTTAAAATATTTAAATTTCCTATTTCGGTGGACTCCGTTCATTATTTCTTGTTTCATTTCCGAGTAATGGAACTTTATGATTTGTTGAAAGTGAAAAACCTTGCTACCACGAATAAGATTATTGTGGGTGCCTGGGTTTGAATTATGGAATGATATAAATCCAGCGCTTACGTGATAGGCTTGCAAATGTCGTATAAGATCCTTCTTATGTCGAGACGAATGAAAACAGACTGGATTGATCTTACGTTAACTTGTAGAGACCGTTCATATTTCGAAGGAAATAGAAAAACATAAAAGCGTGACAACTATAAACAGAACAGGAGTTCTGAAGATCGTCTCATAAACGTACATTTTCCTGAGAAGTGTCCTTTGTAAAAATATCCATGTTACAATCGTTATTCGCGTTTGTAAAGCAACTGTTACAGAAATAATCTAATGTCTGCTAATTGAATCATTAGTCATGTTCATTAATATGGTACGATGTTGACAGCAATACTAAAATTGTTCAAAATTACTTATCAAAATTTGTCTAATTTCACGATGTTTTCGTCTACCTATTGCAACGTCTTTCTACGCGTCTGGTTCAAAGAATATTTCCCGCCGAATAATAAACTCGCCGCTAAAAACAATATATGCTGGAGCATTATCAAGATCAGGTAAATCAACAGCGAAGTTTCGCAAATTCGACACTCGAGTTTACTTAGTGAATTCGATTAGCGTTATAAATGAGCCTAGTAAATGGTAATTTATCGCCGAATTCTCAAACTTTGGACAACTTGAAAATATTCCATCCTCCCGTTCGTTCGCTACCAAAATGGTAAGTGATTAACCCATTTTGTAGATTGATTTAGGTAGGTAGATAGTCGTTACACGTAATAATTGCCAGGTTTCGAGCGTGAATCAACAATATTTCACATCGTGGGAACCTAATTCGTCTTTCATGAGAATAATATACTTACTCTTTTCTGTTACATTTTTACACGTCCTTGTTAAATCGGCGTAATTTGCCTTGGGGTTAGAAATATTGGACACCTTTTATATTGCTATTGTTCGATATTAGTATTTAGTTATAATAGTTTCGTCCTTGTTATATATAAATAATATTGGTTCCTTTAGCTATAATAGTTTGAAAGATCTAGATGTAATGTACTTTGCGAATTCAATTATACCTCTCAAATATCTTTGATAAGTAAGAAACTATACATATATTGATCTTAAAGTTGTCCTACAAAGCAAGGAGCTATTATAACCTTCACAAATGTATACAAAATTGCACTTTGAACAACAATTAAAAGTCTCTGAGTGCTTCGTAAATGTTGAATAACAATTAGCCTCTTAATAACAACTTAAATTGGCGGTTACTAACAAATAATTATTTAAATTACAACGATAATTGGAAAGCATATGCAATTGATGATGTGAACACAAAGTTAAATATGCTAAGAAATATAAACATGTGGTATCTTGTACTTGTTGCATTTAGTTATTGAATCAAATAATAGTAAAAAATGCTAAGATTCACTAAGATTACTTTTACCATCTACCCTCCTCTGTTGCGAATTAGGGCGTATCAATGCCCCTAATCCCAAAGTCAGCTCAACGCGTGATGAACTTCGCAAAAGTTTCCCAATAAGACATGTATTCGTTAACAGGATGAATTGTCCGTGTTTCATTATGCGTTATATTCTTCCATACATCACAGGGAAGACTCCAAACATGACACAACAGTTACGATAGTTCTATGGATAAAATCTTCGAGAATATTCCAAATCATGTACAGATATTTTTACACATATCAATTTATAAACAATTGTTGCGAAGCCCGCAGAAAAGATATCCTGATGTTAATATCTATTTCGTTAATTTAATGTTACTTTATCTTTACGCTTAGGTACAAAAGGGGGGTGATTGAACGTAGAGGTGAAACCTCAAGCTACGGAAAATTATGAGAAGACATGAGAAAATTAAATTAAAAATATACCATAAATGTGAGGACGAAGCAACCCTAGTAATTCAACTCATAATAACTCCACGCTTTGAACAATTAACTCGTGGACTCTCTGAAATTCCGAGTATAAAAATAATGATTAATTAGACCAACAATGAAGACGGTCCTGCCTAAATTGGTGTCTGGAAATTTTAATAAGCGCCCACCAGATGGCGTTCGGGGACAAGACTAAATACCTGCTTTATTAAATGAGGCATCCCTCCTTATGAGTTTTAGGGCCACAGAAGGGCGCCTTATTAGTTGAGAACTTCTGTTGTCTGTTAACTTATTGTTTGTAAAGTTTTCCTGCGAACTAACTAGCTGATCCACATGGCTTTGAGTGTGTGTGTGTGTGTGATATTTTAAAATTGTATTGTGTGAAGAGAAAAAAGTCAATGAGCATTATTTACTTTCTGAAATATTATAATACACAAATTAAATAATTCTACTGTATAACAAGTTTTCACAATTGTTATCTCTCGACAAAACCATTACCGGCTGTTTCACGTATTCTTTAGAACCACAAGCGATAATGAAGTTATGACACGTTAAACGATGCAATATGTTCGAATATTTAGCCGATTGTAATCGAGGCTGACTACGAAATTAATATTTTATTGTATTTTTATTTTCCTTCAGTAATGTCGTACCTATTTTATCCTGAACCAATGTACATAATTTACTGTATATTGTTCTAATAATAAATCAGCGATACGTAATACCATCGTCAGTAACCCGGCTAAAATCCACGTCTACCCGCACCGACAAATATTATATTATACACAGTTTCTAAAATCTAAGACGCTGCAGAATAATATCTCCAACAAATAACAACGTTTTCTAGCTTCACACGATTTTTCGCTTAGACCTATATTCAATTTAGGCTTTTTACGAACGTCTGTCGTCGACTAATCCGCATTACGGTGGAATCGGCTTAAGTCTCGAAATTATTGTTTGGTTGATACACAACGTCGTATTTTTAGGGAAATATTGTAAACAATATTTTTGGTAGCGCTGCGCTGTTGGTATTACAGAATAAATTTGAAAAGAAGATAAAGCGGATGAGACGTTCCAACTTTATTTTCACGTCTTTGCCCGACCTTCATAAGCACGTAGAAACTAGCGCCACGTTTGGCTTTGCGCGGCTCTATCTCATCTGAAAGTATTATGCATATTATTCTACTGGGGACTTTTCAATTGTATGGTTTCTCTTCTATCACAATCTAACGGATATCATAACAAATTCAGATTATTATTTAAAACGACTAGCATGTCAATACATACTAGTCATTCTGATAACCCGCCCAGCTAAGCTCAAAGGCTTGCGGTAGGAGTGGGTTCACGTTAATAGGATCGAACCCTCGAACGACCTCCCGATCGTAAGACCGACACACTCATTAGGCTATTGCCGCTTAAACACACGTAAAGTAGTCATGTAGAGCAAGTTGTAAATGTCAATCGATTTTTAAAACAATTCTCTGTCTACCCTTCTATTTCCTTTGCTTAAGTGGGTAATTTTGGCCTCCAAAGACACCCACGAAACACGAGACCTCCAGCTCCGCCTCCGCTGGCGCGGTTCCCTCTTTAAGCATTTGAATGCGGTGTATTAGCGGCGAGAGATTTATGTGCGAGGAACGACAGGTGCTTACAGATTTATTGCTTCGCGGCTCGTACGCGGGCGCGGGAGTACGCAATCGGCGTGTAGGTGGCGTGAGTGTCGTTTGTCAAAATTGGCACACGGGATTGTGGGACGCTTTCTGTCGGGAACAAATTCGCCGGCATCGATATCGGATTGTTGATGGCTTGAAAAGCTGTAACGTCTTATGACCCTTAGCACCAAGTAAGAACGGTGGTAAGCCTCGACGTATTATCACACTCCGGTTAGAATAGAATAGAAAGACCACCTCAGTTTCAACCTAGCTTCAACGTCTTACCTCCTTTACCTGATAGACGAACTTTCGCATAGTGGGCGATGGCTTGGGGAATGCTCCAACGACCACTTTGGCCACGCTGTTCCAGTTCAGCTATTGATGAGAAGCCGAGATATTTTTAATTCTCCTAAATGAACTTCGTCTACCAGATGGAAGTAACTGCTTAGTACTAGTCCCTATACCAAATTTTACTAAAATCGTGTTCATCGCGAAAAGCTAACAGAAAGACAGAGTTATTTTTACATTTATATATTTATGGATTGCGTGTTCTTCGAAATACAAAAACACTGATCTGATCCTCGCCTTAGATATACTTCAATCATCGAGTTCAGTTTATGGTGAAGGACGGAGAATACTCACTACTTATCTGAAAATCAATCAGTTTTTATAAAACATTTGAATACGTAACCACAGAGGTTTCGATTTCTGGCGCAACAAAAAGAACGTATACTTTAAACCAATAAATAATATTTTGACGGTTATAAATCTAAGCCGATACGTTTCAAATATTTATCGGAACATGTCACGAATAAAAAGTATACACGCGAACAAGAAATAAATCATTATGTTCTATTTGTAATACAATATCTATGATTTGATAAATATTTTACCATTTTTGTTAAAAGTTAGAACAAGGGAAACGTCGGTAATGAATTAACGCTTCGTCGGATGTATCGTAGAAAATGTTTCTCCCTAAAAGGTGTGCAGTATACAAATATTACATCGAAAAATTATCAAAAACATATGTCAAATCAAATATTACGAGTATAAGTGTGATTACACACCACACCCAATAATATAATACACAGCGTGCTTCTTTTAAACAAGACAAATACGTGGCGAAAGAAGTAGAATTACGCAGGTATAATATATTCGCCAAAAATACGCCAAACGTGTAACTGTGCTAAATAAAAAGAATGGGGCGAAAACTTTTCAATTGCCCCACTCCATCTTCTCCCCCACTCATGACTCGCGGAACACATTTAAAAGCCAAGTTGCGTCTAACGAATATGAAACAAGATCAAGTTTTTATGCGTCCAGGGTTCCTTTGGTGTAACGCAAATAAGCGTTGCGGAACTAAAGAAAAGCGACAATAGCCCAATGGGTAGCGTGTCGGTCTTACGATCGAGGGGTCGTGGGTTCCACCCTCCCTCCCCCATTGCACTATTGACGTGAACCCACTCCTAACCATTTGCACTTAGCTTAGGAGGGGTTAACAAAATTACTAGTATGTAATGTAGCATGTTAGAAGTTAGAAAAAAAATCTGCTAAGATAAAAAACTAGATGACAAGACCGTCACAAATAGTAAAATATGCTCAACATAAGATTGTTGAAAAGCGACCCAAGTAGAAAGTACAAGTAAAGCTGATCTATAAACGGTTCATGGTATTGCCAGTACATGTAATAAAAATGTCTTATTTTTTTATATTGTTGGTCATGGTTATGGTAAATGTATTTTTTTCTATTATGAGACTAGGTATCTAGCTTGTTTCATGCCGGAGACTTGTACAAATAAAATGAACTCCTAACAAAAACGTACCAAGAAAGCGCTATGGAAAATCCAAACTTACTGAACCTTCAGCTCAGTTTCAGGTGTTCGCGCGCTCGGTGGATTTTTTCATACTTTTGTTTTCAGTCGGGTATAAACAAGCGTTGTCAGAGAGAGCCAAGTTTACGTTTAGTGGAGCCGAGCAAAGTTTTTTAAGCTCATAAAACAAAAGATTCCCCGGCGCACAAACGGTGCATTTTTAAACGATAAATCTCGCAAAACTAAACAGTCACGCGCTGTGAAGCGGTGGGAAACGGTGACTAGATTTAGCTCACATTTCACATTGTGAATCTAGCTCATTAGGGGAAAGTGTCTCTTTGTTAGGTTCTGTAAAGGATATGCAGTTTAAAAATGTATCCGACAGTAGATCTATGCTTTATAACAGCAGTGTTCTTGCTGCTGTGTTCTCGTATGAAGGGGTCCTAAGAAAGAACTTCGATCCTGTATTGGGTGGATTATATGTTCATGGGCGGCAGTGACCACTTTCCATCATGTAAACTGCATGTTCTACTACGTCCCAGATATAAAAAAGAGAAAAAACTACTCAAGTCGTTCTAGACTTGAGTAGTTCGATGTGCGGTATCCATTGAAATTGAACACACACATTTCAAAAGACGAAAGAGAAAATCCATTCTTATTCAAACTCATTTTAAATACGCTCAGCCGTATTTACCCCAGAATAAATTTGTAAATAACAAATCAATACGCTCTCATCCACAAATAAAAATTCTCGAGTGGATTTACACAAAATATGGGCCGAGTAAACAAGTTAGTCGGCGGCAGTGTACAACAAAAACAGTTCCCTACTTTCGGCTATCTCCTATATTATCATGTTCGAGGCAATGGTCCCTAATGTGGGACATTACCCGAACTAATGTAAATGTGTTTGTTCGCCATTTATTGTACCGACTGGTCGTTTAATATGGCCGCTTTTACTACTTAACTTGGAGCCTCGCCGTATTCGGACGCAAGTGTGTATATGTCTAATGTTTATAAGATAATTTCATTTCCTCTTTCTTCAAAGAGAATTCATGTTTGTTATTTGACATGATGATGAAAGATATTTGTTTAATGTTGCATTATTAATTGAAACACTTTTGTGTGCAAGGTTGCATTGCACTCATAAGCAAAACCCTAAGAAAGTGTTGCTCATTGACACATCCGCCATTGCAACGTTAATGTGCAATTTGAATAATTAATTCATGTGTAAACTCCTAATACCACGGCACAGATAATAAGAAACAACAGGATATAACATACAATCTTCGCAGAAAAAATATTCAAAATGCGGTAACACTTCACTGTATAAGGGCCATACCACACTGAGTCACCATGGCGACGTCGCCGATGTAGCCAAATAATTTATATTGAAATGTATGTTCAGCTAACTCACTTGGCGACGGTTTGGCGACGTCGCCAATTTGGTAGCGTTGCCAAGATCAACGCGTCACTTGAGGCAACTGGTTACCTGGCATTCTGGCGACGTCGCAATAAAATAAACGCGCAACTTGCGCCTTACTCACTCAAAGGCCAACCGGTTGCCAAGTTTAGAAAAACACCACAGTAATATTAATTTTATTATTCACAACAATAATATCTCTTATTTTTCAACGTTTGCGATGCACGTGAGAAATAAGTGTGTGTCTATGCTATCTAGTAGTGTCTCTTTTAGAGAGAACTGATTGACAGAGTCTAGCCACTGGCCATTCCATTTGGCGACCGAAAGTAGCCAGAGATAACTATGGCTACGTAGTCCGCGACGTCGTCTTGGCGTCCCGGTGAGGTATGGCCCTTACGCTTGGCCTCGCTCCAGAAGTCGTGATACTGCGCTCATTTAGCCTCTTAACGTAAACACGGTACATTTATTTTCTTACCATCCCATGAATAAAGGATTGGACTACATTCGTCATTCGTATTGCTCCTTCAAGAGAGGACGCGGGAGGGAAAAGAGGAAGGGGCGGTGTAGTCGTAGTTGACGTATGGCATAACTAACTCGGGCACTAAGAGACACAGTCAGATTTATTTCTGCCTTACAATAGCAGTGTTCTTGTTGCTGTGTTCGGGTGTGAACGTAAACGACTTGAGAAAGAACTTTGACTCTGTCTTGGGTTGCTTATGTCCATGGATAACAGTGACCACTTACCATCAGACTGGACTGCATGGTTGTTTACCTCGATGATTTTGGTTCAATACTGGATTCATGGGACACGTGACGGCGGCCGACCTATACTAAACCCATGGGCGCCATGAACCATGCTAAACAAATTTGAAATGAGCATTAAAACCTTTATTGGCTACTTCACTTACAATTTACAAAGAGGGTTGCATTTATACAGTTAAAAATGGCCAAAAAAGCGAACCAACACATTAACATCCAACGCAGTCTGTATTCCATTTCAGGTGTTTTCATTTTATTTTCTTCATGCAAATTACCTACAAGTGCCTACGAGAAACAATACAAGGTTAATCGAACTGGTTCCGTGCGGGCCAATTTACTAGTTATATTGCGCATAGCAATTTACACCTTCTGTAAAATGCGACCCGAATGCAGGCACACGTGGTAGATTACACGTTAAGGTGTCACGCACACAAGGGAAGTATGAATGTCATGCAAGAAGTACGACAGACGGCAGCGACACTAGCGCCATTGTCAATTATTTTCATATTTTTAAATGTCATACTAGGAACACATGAAGACTGCGACATCAAAGCCGTTGTTAATTAGTCACTCATGTTCATCTTTGTAGAATAATGATTCCAATTAAACTAGACCATAAACATTGATTTAATGCTGAATCAATAAGGATCGCCTTGTATAATATTCGTTAATTTTTTTCTCAGTGATTACTATGTTTTAGAATACAAAAGTGGCTAATGTTAGAAAGACAAAATAACATTTCACAGTAACATCGCCATTTCCGTGTGCGTCTCGCCTTATCCTGAACATGCCGGCTGCATAACGATATTTTGCTTTACGCGTCACATGTTTTAAACGAAGCATTTTTAGAGCATGCCTCGCGGTGTGCGAATTTACTTTTATGGTAGAGCATCACTTTTTCTAGTTTTTATTTTCGGCTCTTTCACAAAAGGCCAGCTGTAAACATTTTAAGTTACGCGACAGAATTCGGAATTTCTTTAACTATGAGCCACATTTTCAGTGCACGGTTATGCTTATTTCGAATATAGCTTTACTTTCGGGAATGCATCCAAACTTATTTGTATCAACATTTTGTGAGGGATTGTACTGTAAGTCGTAAACTGTACATAGAATTTATATTCCACCATTATCTAAAAAACAAACATTCTAAAGTATGACAGTAAGCCAATATACACAACTTTATAACATATTTGTTATTTAATAATCATTTATTATACAACTTGTGTCATATAAAAAAATAGTTAATCTAAAAAAAATAGTCTTACTGTTTACTTTAAAACGTATATGTTTTTATATTTTTACTAAAAATTATTAAAAGAATAATATTCCAAATGAACCAATAGCATTATTTTGTTACATTATATAATTTTAAATCACATTAATACATATAAGCGACTTTATGAGAGCTTATGAGTGGAATTTTATTGCATAACTTCCCCATCTAAGGTAATATTTTAATTGAAATTTCCAACTACGTTACCCTTGTTCATAGTAAACAATACCGAGGAGCGATGGTTTACAAACGAACAGTTATTTTTATACGAGCCAGGTAGCTAGTCGTTCTTTTGTGGAAATTTTATCACGGTATAGGGTTTCATGCATATTTTAAAGGTCATACTAAATATAGGAGGAGGAGAGGATAGGATGCTTTTGGAGCCGATCGGATGTTTTTTCAAGCAAATTTTGACACCGTTGAAAAAGCAATTTTTATATGTATACGCGTTTGCGTTTCGATCGTTCTGCGGAATATTTATCCGGGTGAAATATTTCATGCATTATTTCAGCGGCCAAACTTAACACCGCAGTATGGATCTATGAATGTTATTCGAGGGAAAGTTCACTATTCAAACATTAGCTGTACGTACAACACTGCTTATACATACGAGGAGATCCTCGTATAGATCGTATAGATCTCTAGTATAAATATACTAGAGATCGCCTAGCGGCCTAATAAAGTATGATTAAAAATATTTTGTAACTACACAAAATAACATTAATTGTTTGACATTTCCTATTCTTGCGTCACTCTCGATTCAGTATTCAAATGACGTTCCGTGTATAACAGGTATGAATCATATATATGTGTGCGTCAAAGGCACGTAATGGTTTCTTTTACTAATCTAATGTATTTCTAATGTATTATTGTACAAAATATTGTCTCTCGGAACTTCTTCTCCATATAAACGTTGACTGTGTCAAATTTCATATTCCTCCGTTCGCGTAATTGTCGTAAAAATCGTTTCTAAGCTTTTTGCTTCACGTATTTATATTATGATTTGACCCTTGTAAATTATCGAAGATACCATTTAAATTTAAATTCCCGACTAGATACCTACTTCTCAACTCATACTCATTGCACATGAAAATCACGTAAAAACGTACCACCGGGCGGCGGCGGCGGGCGGCGGGCGACAAACGAACCATTATTTTTGTGCTGGCCGGTTTCGGTAGTCGTTTTGTGGGAATTTTATCCGGGTGAGAGGTTTTATGCATATTTTAGTGGCCGCACTAAACATAGTACCCACCTACGAGGCGTTCGGGTGTTTTTAGAGCGGAAGTTTCCTAGCCAAATAGTCTAGTTACGGAGACGTTTGAGAATTTCAAAAAATAAAACAACTAACTGTTACCCATCTCGGTCGAGATGGTAGGATTTTTATAAGGTTTAAATGCACCGTATGCATGTATGCATACAATGCATCGTATCACAGTGTCGTATATTTGATGTATATGCTGGTATGTTATCTTAGTATTTTGATTCTTACTTTAAGATTACCTATATTTAGATAAATAATGTACTACAGTTTTGCGAGAAATTCGAATCTTTGAAGAATTTAAACATTAAAACCAGATGCTGTAAGTAAAATTCCTACAAATTTCGTTTTCGTGTCACAACACAATTCAACACACTTTACCCTTCCATTGCATCACACTGAATTATAACTACAATGGTCCATCGAGCCCATTGTCATGGTCCCAAACTAACAGATAAATGTTCTTCTAATTTTCGGACGGCAGTAAACGCGTGGGTTATGAGCCTCCGAAGATTTTTATTCCGTTCCGTACCTGTAACAAGAAATGGGAGTCGTTAAATGCTTTTAGTAGAGCAATAAAGTGTAATAATACGCACACGCGACGTTGGGAGCGATCAATCAATTGTATTACAATGTATAAGTTATAAAGAAAAAATGATTCAAGACTTGTGTTTTGGTGGACCTTGAAAGATCTTGCATGGACAAAATGAACAATTTTTTTCGAGCTGACCTGATGTTAAGTGGTCACTACCGCCCATGGACATGTGTAACCCACCCAATATAGAATCAAAGTTTTTCTTAGGTCGATAAAAAATGCGTTGCTTAGTCCTCAGAGGACTAAGTTGGAACAAAAAAAATTAAACCGACGATACGGCTACACGCAACTCAGTATTAAAATCAGTGAGTGACCAATCAACTATCTTAAGGTTAGAAGTTTTTACTATCGATTAAAAAAGAATTTGTCAAAATTGGTCTACTCTGTAAAAAG
>DWNJ01000389.1:0-15802 GCA_018250275.1 Udranomia eurus | reverse complement strand
CTATCAGTAACAAATGCCTCAAAGTTGTGAAACTCGATACCCCATAAAGAATGTCTTATAAAATTTTTATAGTAAAGTATAGAAAAGCTCCCATCAGCTACGGAATCCCTTGTAAATGATCGGTAATTAAATTGTTTTTCTATAAATTTCGTAGTTTATTTTCGAATATCATCGTGTTAGACGATATTGTTACGTGATTTGGAGACACGATACATTTATAAGATACTTGGAGAGCTCATTTTAGTCCGTCACGAGAATAGTTGTCTTCAGATTACCAAAAAAGTCAATATCCGAATTTTCATCACGGTACAATATGTGAAAATATTTAGATTTCTTTGTAAATACTAACGATCCTTTATAGTAGTAATTTTTTAAGTTACGCCTTTTTTGTAACGAGCGATGTAGGCATATGTCTAGTACGTCCAATTTGAATGGTGAAGAATATCAATGACAAAAAATAGGTTGTCACTAAGGGATTAAGTTTAAGTAAAAACGCGTCAGTCAAGGATTTTTATTTGGTTTGTGAATGTATGCCATTTGTTCGAAACGGTGTAATAAATAAGAAAAGTGTAATAGAATGGTTCTATTAGTACCTACTTATTTCTCTTATTTAACGTACATATGGGAAATATTTACGTTAAATTATTGATATGTAATTTAAAATTAAACTTAAATTTTGTAATCTCGACTCATCGTCACATAAATTTTATCATTTTGTTATGAAGTAATACGACCCGCATTGCTATTCACTATAACGTCACCAAGCGATCTAGTGTAATGGTGTCTAATACCGGCCATACTTCACGGGTATCTACCGAAATTATCCGCTTAATCATAACGACTGGTCCATTATTGCCCACACCGACCCGATCATCCCCCGCAATCTAATGTCTTTTACAGCTACGCGAAGTATATGATCTTGTATGCGACTGGTACAACTATTATGATACGAAACTAAATGCCGTACGTATAAAATAGTTTTAAGTAATCTGTATTTATGTCCATCAACTTGGCAACACTGTTCTTAATCTGTCACCAACGGTTCCCGCTCTTTTGTGTTCACGTTTTGTCGCTAATACCCTACAAAACATTAAAACTAAATATCATTTGATTTTTATTCGTTATCTAATAAAAAAATTAACATTTCTATACCACACACGAATAAAATTAGTTAAGTAAAATACAAATGAATAGATTTTCTGCCCGATATGGCAAAAATACTACAATCTATAGTCTAAAGGAATAACATGTCGCGTACAACCGTTTACTTGACGCATCGTGACGTCATGGAATTTCGTAAGGTCCGTAAATAATGTCATAAACATGATTCGAATGGAGGAAGTCGACACGTGATCTCTATTACCATGGCGCTAAGGCTCAAAATCGTTTACACTGGACACCTTTGACATCAATACTATAGCCAACGTTTTAGTCGCGTCATATCGCGACGTTGATGCAAATTGTCCGTCAAACACTGTGTAGGCGTTAGTTACGTAAGCTGATGTGTGGTTCAAAACTCCTATCTAGATAGTAAGTAATGTTTTTAGTTAACGTGTTATGCAAGTTCAACAACTTCTAAGATTAGTGTGTCTGACTTTTGTTAACATTGAGATAGCAAACGAGCATGCATTTTACCTGACGGTAAGTGGTCACTGGATACGAAAATCTATAACCCAACCAAGACAGGGTCGAAGTTCTTCCTTAGTTTGACTACAAATGTTATCCCTGGGGACTAAGTTGGGATGCCTCGGTTAAATGTGTCTCCCTAAAACCGTTCAAACCAGAACACAGTAGCAAGAACCCTGCTATTATAGGACATAAATAGACCAAGCGGCGGTAAATCAAATGGTTTGGGTGATAAAATTTTGTTTGTCATGTCTAGCTTAGAATCTCTGTCTTAAAACTTTGAATATTTGTACTAGCAGGAAACTGGCTTAGCTAATTCTAATATGAAAATATTATACCGATTTCCTTATTGGATGTAGACCTACTTCTTCGTTATCGGATGTACAGTCTACTCTATTGTAAAATCCTTGAAATCATCTTCATTTATTTTATCCTTCCTGTTTCTTTCTTCATCTTCGTTCATTCTCCGAATTAAAACAGATTGTGAATGCAAAACGTAATTAATATTATAACATTAAAAAGTTAATGCAGTATGCAGTATTTTTAAGTAAATCAAAGCACGAAAGTACTAAGAGAGAAAGAAAGAAAAGCATATATTCACTTTAATTAATTAACGCTTTCGTACTCATAGCCTGTGTCGTGGGTACCTTGGACAACACCCAAAATCAAAACAAACACTCAGACCGACAACAGAAATTTCAACTCATCATCCAAACGTCTACCTTGCTGGGAATCGAATCCAGGGCCCATTCGAACGGCAGACCAGCATGGTGACTGTTGCGCGATACAAATTTAGAAATAAAATAAGAAAAATAATAATAATAATCCAACGGTAAACTCGCTTCATAAAAGAGCTTCACTATTCATATTTTCAAGTTCTATATCCATTCAACAAAATACCTCGTCGTTACTATTCAATTGTTCTGTTAGCATTGAAAAAGCTCGGTTTGCTCTCTCTAAATGCAGCCAATGTTTCATTTCGTACGAGACTTATGTAGACGTTGTTCTAAATAGGTGTGGCTAAAGGTGCAATTTCTCGCTTGTATCTCGTTGTAAATAGACCAGTAATAGCGGCCATTATGTAGCTGTAAGCCAAACCATTGAAGGTTAGTCGGGACGTTTTGAGTCTATGATTTCAACGCGGAAATCAAATTATGGGCTCATTGATTTCTAGACTTACCTTGTCTCTTCTTTGGGTTTTTATGTTCATAGACAACACGAGTTTGTTCGAGATAAGAACAATGTTAAAACCTATTTAATTAATCAAACCAGGCTGTATATTGTTAAGTAGAGTAATAAAACACAATAGAGTAAACAGACTGACTTACACTTGATTGAGACATACATATAATCCTTCTGAATTACTGAACAATATAAATATGTAAATAGAAAAAATGTGTTAGGGTTTCGTTACATTACGTTACATGTTCCCATCAGCTTCACCACAAGCAAACACCACAAATGACTCTATGTTTGCTTAACTTTTAAAGTAACCTAACTTCATTAAATTTCCAACGTTGTTAGGATCTACGTAAATTTTATGTCTTAACCGCACAACCTATCCTGTCTCTTTCATGCCTGGTGAACATGAGAGAGACTGAAAACGAAATTCGGCAAATACAATGTAGTGTAGACTTGGCACATGAGTCCGACGGGTTTATATTTTGACTCGAACCCAGATGACCTCCGACCTGTACGAACGTAATTTATTGCGAAAACCGGTTGCCTGTATTAGGCATTCCCGTATTAAAACCTAATCGACATACATTCAACTCGTGTTACATCTCACTTACACGTATGAGTTATGAACGGGATGGACTCATACGTGCATGAAATATCAATAGGCAAGCACTGTTGGTACAGAGCTCAGTATGATGATAATTGATGTTGCTATAAATCTTGCGTGTTATAAAATTATTGGACTGAATTCTACTTTTTAATATGAAATAGAAGAT
The DNA here is from genome assembly GCA_018250275.1 of Udranomia eurus. Classification (NCBI taxonomy): domain Eukaryota; kingdom Metazoa; phylum Arthropoda; class Insecta; order Lepidoptera; family Hesperiidae; genus Udranomia; species Udranomia eurus. The sequence goes on along the minus strand of DWNJ01000389.1, from coordinate 12,221 downwards.
TTATGAATTGTGAACAACTTAAAATTTATATAAAATTAATGACATCTTAATCTATTTGTTAATAATAATTGGTCATAAGCATTGATCTTATCTTTTTGATACAGAGTTAAAGAGACAGAAAAAACATTTACATACGGAGAGAATTAATAAGGAGTGCCTTTTATCTAGATAAATTATATCTAGATATAATCTGTTTCATCCAACCTTCCCTTCTTTTTTCTTCTTGAATTCGGGTATATCGTCTAAATGAAAGAGGTAAGAAAAATATATTCACGAGCCTACAATGTCTATAATACTTAAGAAGTACCCTAGGTTTCTTCCAAAATATAAAATCACTATAATCAATATAACCAAACAAAAAATATTTATAACGCTAGCAGTCTCGAACGATGGAAAACATAAAATCATCAGCAAAGACTCCGCAAAATGTACAGAGGAAGGGACATTATCATGCACACAATTACATTACAGTTAGCTGCCAGGTGTATTTCCTTTAAATATATTATAGATAACGGAAATGCAAACTGGTAAAGCAACCGGAGAGCCGTATACATCATGCCATCAGCGGCCAGTTTAGCGTACAGCGGACGCTGACGGAAACTGGCCATTACTGACAACTAAGCTATTAGAAGATGTAAATGACAATTTCTTTTCAATGAATACAGACAATTTATTTAAGAATATACCAAAAGTATTAAGGGGTCATTTTGTGATTTGTCGTAATAGGGTTTCAGAGTTTTTATGGCAAATATACTATATAAGTATGGTGTATAAGTATCGTAAGAATTATCTAAAACGGAAAACATGAACACTTCTTCCTTATCACCATATTGTCTGATCCGCAAATGTTAAAACGCTGAATTATGTAAATGTAATAATAATTGTATTCCTAAAAATCATCACAGTGCATTAACACATTAATGTAAACACGCCACTTATATCACAATCACATAATATTGCTTACTAGCACATTATTTGCGATATACCAACGCCGTACAGCTGTCAGCTTTTCAGTGAAGTATACATGAGCAATATCGGAAAGGTGAGTAATTTCACAACATATTATAATATATGTTTCCTGATACAGCTGAGGAAGTCGCGGGCGGAGGCTTCACGTACAATAAATTTCCGTTTATCTCCGATCGTGGCTAGAAAGCATCATGTAGGTAGCAGAACAAACATACGAGATTGGTAACAAAGTGTCCCATCAAAATTTCATTAAAGCCACTCCAAGAAATACTATGGCAATAAAAACAGAAATATGCCGCTTAAATTGAGCAATCCTCATTAGATGGTTCCGGACAATAAAATTAGAGGCAGCTGGTTCTAACAGTAACTTGTTCGGTTGCCTAACCGAAACTCGCTTGTGCGCCTGACTTTGCTCCAGTTATCACAACCTGTTGATAACTCAGTATTCGTGAGAGTGACACCCACGCAAATATCCGTCGTAGATTCTTCCGAGCTCTATATTTTTCATTATTAGTCATTAAGCGTTATGTGAGATCTAAAGTTACAATATAGTCTGCTGATTTTGTTGATTACCGTTTTAGCCCTGAAGAAAGATACGAAACACTGATTTAAACGGGTATTCAGCCAAATACCGTGACACTTACCACCAATTTAATAAATAAATATATAACACCTACTTGTATTAAATCAATAAAGTAATTTGTTTTTTTTTTATATTCAATACTTAAATATTTTTACACAACATTCCCAATCATGGCTTAGCATTGTAGAGAAATAGTACCAAATCTATTAGCTACAATCACGATTGATTACCAGTAGAAGCGATATCAGTTCATAAGACATGAGTATTTGGAAACCATAGCACCACGGAAACCATATGAGTTCAGTTGAATTAAAGTTTAGGTAACTTATCCACAGACAGACATGCAGGTGTTAAAACTCTATACGTAAATGATTTTATAATTGAATTTTCAACACAAGTCAAAGGTGATAAGCAGATCAGCGCCCGTAAATTCTAATTCCACAGATTATTTATCAACTAATATTTATTTACTTTCACCTCAACATTATAGTTCTAAATTTATATACATGTATATTGTGGAATTTGGTCTTTATAGCAACATATTTAATATAGGTAATAAGAGTAGTATTAAAAGACTTCCAAGCCTAATAACTGATTTGATTACCGTTAAACGATTTCTTTATATTTTTATCTCTTTTTGCTTGTGACAAACTAGTTAAAAGTGCCAAAAAAGAGTACCCTTTTATCTATTAATCAATTAATTTTCTTAGGAGTCCTAAATTTTTTTGGGAATTTGAGCCATGTGCCAAATTGTTCTCCAAACTGGCACTTTTATAAAGGTATGTATATGTATGTATGAATTACAGTATCAATATCATGCCAAGTGATAAATCCATTGATTTGCTTTATTAAAATCAGTTTTACTAATTCAATTGAACACATTTTGGTTATCAAAACAATAAACATTTCAATTATAATCTATATCTCACCGCCTCACCCGAGCTATTCAATTTACATTTGACGTTATCAATAACATAGAATGACGAAGGGTCTGACCTAACCCCACACCTTTCAACACACCATACGCTCGACTGATCACAGTTCTTCATGTAACTGACTCTTGACTCCTATATATGACACCGAAACTTAGAATTGACATAAAAATACTATGTCCAACAATATTTTTGCAAACATGCGATTTTTTGTTATGTTAAGTGCGGTCTTGTCTTGTACCGTGATTTATAGTAAGATTTTTTTTATAATATAATTTAATTACATTTTTGATATAATTGTCTTTTATTTTCTTCATTAGACATAACTATGTATTATATGCCAAGTTAAGTGTAATTAAAATAAATTTGCGTTACAATTAAAACTGCTCCAAAAAAACTTTTACCTGTTTAAGAGACATTTCCAAAATGTTGCCTTGGAGGTTGTTTATTGTACGAAAGTATCGGTAAAATTTTATTTTAGGATGCTAGTTTAAGTAACTAGCCTAGTTTATGCTCTGTCGGGATAAATTGTCTGTCAGAATGTTTTTTAGCCATGCACTGCTTTAATTTAAGTATTTTATGTGTTAATTTTTTCTCGGATGTAATTTTTAATCTGCTTTTTCTTAATATACTTAGTTGGTATGCCTTTAAAATAAACTTATCATAGTGATAATGTGCAGTGCAAGCAGCCAAGTAATCGTACCAAATACCAGTACGTTTCTACTAAAAGTTGGCCTGTCAAGCTCTATTTCTGAACCTACGTTTCCCGCTTCTCACGTCAATCGCAAATCGCGACACGCAATTGCCTATCGCGCTCTATTGGAGCATGGCTCTTTGTTTCTGGTCACGCACCGTGACACTTGCAGTCCTGCAATTGCGCAAATTAGAAGCTGAGCATTACTTAAATGTTACAGTACATGCTCTGAGCCGGCAGGAGGAACATTTTTTCAAAATTTACTTTTAAATAATAAAATAATTCTTGGGGTAATTCACACACGGTCCTAATGCTAAATTAGGCTGTCCTGTAACCATTCTACTGATGAACTTTTATTAGCTTTCAAAATTTTTTGTCATGATAATTTTAAACCAATTCTTGTATTAAAGTACATAATATTCTAGTAACAAGATTTTAACTTCACAAAGAATTTAGCATAACAGTTTTAAGTTCCGTCCAATTTACTCGACGACGACCATAATTCACGTTCTAAGAAGTTAAGTGAAGTTCTATCCAATTTACCCAAAAGTGAATACGTAGTTTCAAGACACAGATAGGGTGATAGGAATATTCGTTTCGTTCTTTATAAATCTGTCTGGATACAAAGCATGACAGGTGCGGACAGAAACAAGCTTATAGCAAGAACAATTCTTGGAATCTATACTTACATGTAACTATATATCATAAAGCACATCTATAGTTATCAAACTATAGATGTGCTTTATGATATATAGTTACATGAAGTATCAACTTCACCACCCTATATCGCACCTTCGGTTGAACAAAGGTAAGGTAGTATAAAGAGCAAGCATCGTTTATGGCAATTTTTTGAAAAAAACATTTGAATAGATGCTGATCACTGCAGAGTTTACAAAAATAACTATTTGTGATACAAATTTTGCAGTATATAAATGGTGCATTAAGTTCGGCACGAGTGCTAGGCGCAGGCACTTACCATCAGGTGGACTGCTGTGTAAATTTATAATTTTTTTAACATATTATAAAAAACGATTCCTGACACTAACTTGTAAATTGTGAATCAGGTTAGGCACGAGCGTCAGGCGCGTCAGGTGGACTGCATTGTGAAGCTATAAAAATACTATACCTGATACGAACTCGCAGCATGTAAATGGTGCACCGGTTGGGCACGAGCGAGCGTTCTCACGCCGCCGCCGCCCGGAGGCAGCGCGCGCGCACGACGCCGACAGATATAAAATTAATTTATCTATAACTATGCCAGCCATTAGTCTTCGGATAGCTCAGACATCCAAAATGTGTAGGGAAATTGTTCGATGTGTCTGTTTGCCTGTTACCTTGAACTTTAGTATTCTCTACAGGGCATAAGTTGATCGTCTTGGGAACTTAATCACGTCCTGATTGAGTGATTATAGAGTTTACTGGTATATAATTATAATTATTGGAGAGAGTTGATATTAAATAAAAATATAATTTCGTAAGAATAATTGCATTTAGAACATCAACGAACTTAATATTTCAAAGCAATTTCATTTTCTTTTTCGAAAGTTTCGTGGCTGGGTCTGCGTGCTTCCAATCATGTTCATGCTATCATAACACGAAAAAAATATAACATAATGTCAAAAATCGCTTATATAATACAAATAAAATTATTTTACTACCACCTCGTGTGTGACTATTGTTACACTAATACTTTACACTTCTAAAAACTTTATGAGAAGCTCGCCCATTATATCTGGTCTCGTTTATCAATTGTTTTATCAATTAATCTTCCATTAGATCCTAGATCGGAAATAGCAGGATTCAGAAAGGTTGTGGGGGTTTCCATCAGTATAAGTCTTACGTGTCCTCATTCAACTTTTTGTTACATACGATGCCAGGGAACGTCAACCGGTGCTAAGTACGCACAATAGTTTTGAAGGTGGTAGAAACTTTTACAGGATAATTCCGGAGTCACTACCGCCTCACCTATTTCTCCCTTATAACATCAGTATTCTTTCTGCTGTTATAAGGGACCAGACCACAAGGGGGTGGTCAGGGAGACATACTTAGCCGAGACGTTCCTACTTAGTCCTCAGGGGTAGTGACGCATTTGTGGTAGACCTAAGAAAGAACTTCGATCCTGTCTTGGGTTGTTTACAGAAGTCCATGGGCGGCTACCACGTACTATCAGCTGGATTGCACGCTCGTTTTCTACCTCCCAGTCATAAAAAAACACAACCACCTAATAAACATTCCAGAAATGAGTTAAAAGTTGTATGACACTTGTATTTTTGTTAGCTTATGCAAAATTAAGTGACACAAAGTAAACCCTTGTTAAAAAGAGAATAAACGTAATTTTTGCGTTCGTTTAATTTTAACTGGACAAACCTAATAAACATCTGTGTGTAAAGGACATTGTTTTCTTTGGCGCACTGGAAATTGAAGACTTGCAATCGAATAGATCTGGCAATTGTTCATCACCCGAATGAACTTAAAATCCCAAAATTTCAGTAATAAACGAGTATACAATACAATATTTATAAAATACTAAATTGGAAAAAGAATGAATAAATTCTAAATATGAATATATGAATTTTTAAGGTGTAAACGAAACACCTATCTGGGTGCACAATACTTTTATCTCGATAAAGTATTTAAAAAAACGGTTTATTAATTAGTGAAGGCGACGTCTAAATGTAATGTCTAAATACTCATATCGAAGTAACCTAACGGAATGAAGTATCTTTGGCAATACGACGTAATTCCTGTTTTATACTCCTACTTTAAATAATTATAACAGTTAAAACATTTATTAATTACTACCTTTGTGGCTTGGCAAGCATTATAAAGTAATAAATAAATAGTTTATAGGGTAGGAACCCTATAAACCCCCTGTATCTTTCAATGAAAGTACTATCAAAATTGCTCCTGCCGTTCCAGAGCAAACAGAACGACAGACAGACAGACAGAAATTTTAAAAATGTTGTTTATATGTATGTATGTGTATGTAGGAATAAGTATCGTAAAAATAACACCCTGCACTTGAGGAAACCTAGTTATATTGAAATCACAGACATACACTTCAATTTTATTTATATGTATAGATTTACAACTTTTCACCGTACCGTCTATTAGTATCTTCGTCTATGGTAAAACAAACTTGAAAAGCGACACTAGTATGCTTTATTTATTTGGTTAATGTCCGCTTTTGTCTCCAAGCTTGTAGCTCATATGTCTTTATGAGTACCTGCCTAACTTTACCACTGCCACTAATAATTTTAATGTCCCATCATTCAAATAATATAGAATCCTAAAAGAAGCAAAGCATTTCTCCATTTAAATTACAGGCTTTAATAAAACTGTCATAAGAGATATGAGTATGCACGATAAATAGTTGCAATTAAAACGTGGATAAATTATAGGTAATCTTGGTTAACGAACATAATTTTCCGACGGCGTACACGTAGACCATCGACCAACCTGAATCATTGGTTCAGAGATCGCGCGTGACATGACCCACTGACAAAACAAGCTACGATCCCCGCACATTGTTTTCCCATAGCCCAAACGATTCCATTCAGAATCTCATTACACTTGAAAGGGCCACAACAGATCTGGCGCAACGTTGTTCTCATGGACGTGTCTGTCGTTAGGGCAGCGTGAGGTGACCATTACTGCGTACAAAGAGTTGCCTAAAATAGAGAGCTTTTGTGAGGCGGAAAGACAGGCGAGGAGAGGTGGGGGCGGGGCGGTCGCGAGCTGCCCGCCGGCTCAGTCGCGCCGCGCCGCACAGTCGCCTCGCACGCCGTTGCAGCCCGTTGCTCGGAGCACGAACGCACGCGCACGCGACACCCTCCCCCGCCGCGCCCCACAACACGTGCACACCCTGTGATCCCATCCACACATGACAACCTAAGGACAAAGTTCACCATGCAAGAGCAGAGCACCTCGCGATCCAACAAGTCTACGTTGAATTCATTAGAAAGCGCAATCATCAAGCTCAAAAACAACCTTCAAATACAGGACACCAAGGCGTCGACGGAAATGAACGGGATATTGAGCGTCGATCCGCCTTCTCCGCACGAAGATACGAAAACGAATACAAGTAAGAGCATTAGTTCACCTCAAGTTACAAATTTAAATTTATCTATTGCATCTGCCGCTCTATTGCAAGAGAATATGTTACAAAGATCATTACAAGGTGTCGTAATATCGTTGCAAAATGCTATGATGAACTCATTGCAACAAGCTGCACTTTTGCCCTCAAACTCTGCGGCAGCTGCAGCACTTAACCTACAAGCGTTGGAATCTTATCTGACTTTGCAACGTTTGACATCTGTATCCACTGTAAATAATACTAATCAACCGAGTATTTCTGAAACTACAACAACAAAACAAGATATTTTAAGGATAGCAACGGCCAGTGCAAAGATAAATGAGATAGATGTATCTGAAGCCCCGCCGAGGGTTGTTTCGCCAAAAACACCCGAGGAATATCCATTATCGGATGCAATAGCGGCTGAAGACGTAGATTTATCTGAAGAAGTGGAAGAAGACTTAGCTTTATTAGACAATGAAGATGAATTTACACTAGAACAACATTTAGAATCCACATCGAAGGGTTACGGTTACAGTTCCTCGCAGAGTCTAGATAACGGATACCCGAGCCTTCTCATGAACGCAATGTATCAGCAACAAATGAACGGAAGTCCCTCGCAACCGCCTCTCTCACCACAAGCATCAAATTCCTCGAGCTCTAAGTCCACAAACAGTTCCACGTCGTCAACGGGTAGTAGCATATCAAATAAACAGAAAACCACTGGCAGCGGACCGCGAACCAAGAAGCAATTTATATGCAAATTCTGCAATCGACAATTTACTAAATCATATAATCTACTAATCCATGAAAGAACCCACACCGATGAAAGGCCATACTCCTGTGACATCTGTGGGAAGGCTTTCCGACGGCAAGATCACCTCAGAGATCACAGGTAATTTGATCGATTATATTTCAATTATATGTAAACAAGTTTATGGCTTCAAACGCATCATTTTACTAAATGTTAAATATCATTAACTATTGTTTCATATTTTAATTATATGTAAACAAGTTTAATATTTCAGACACATTTACTTACATTTAAATAACAATAACTATTATTTCTCTACGTATTATTAATATTGAACTTCTTTTGTTATAAGTAGTTATGTACATAAAAATAGTTGTTTCAAAGGTTCAAAAAGGAGATAAAGTTATTGTCATACTTTAAAAAAACTATTTTTGTTTAATAACCTCTATAAATAATCTCACAATTTTCAGAGTAATGCTATTAATTTGTATACTACAAACGTGTGTATGTTGATAACTCAAACAATGTCCCTTCTTAGGAAATAGGTAAACCGATGGAACCTTTCAAGTTTATTCTCCTATCTTAAAATTCCGTATCGAATGGTTCGGTTTTTATTTATAAGATAAAACAACGTTATAGCCGTGTCGACGAACATTTTAGAAGATCACGATTCTCATTTTTCGATATCAATAAAAGATTTTGGTCCTCGGGTTTCAACGCGAAACGTTATGAACTTTTGAATAATGACGGCGAAGGAAAATATTTAAAACAAAAAGGGTTAAGTATGGACCGGGCAGATGGTATCGACGAGGCGATCGTCACGCTCGTAAATTATTTCACAAAACCACCGCTAATCTGAGAAGAGCCGATGTTTTAATTTTGGTCTTTCATTTTATTCTCCTCAACTCCGAATTCCATATAATTCCGTGCGCATATCTGCCTTATCTCGAAATATAATCTTAAAAAGGCACGGTCTTAATTCGACTAAAACAATCGTATTCCGAAGCACATATCTCAATAAATAATGCCATTACACTCATAGTATTTATAGTCTTACAGCAAGTTTTAACGTCTCTTTATCTACTATACCACTTATCTTTCCGAGTTCCCCACCCAAAAGAGTTAAAGGTGTTGAATTTTTAACACCTGTCTCTCGGCGATTTCCACCCAAATCACCGTATCTCTGTAGCAATAAAATAAATTTCGTGTAGACGCCGGAGGGTTAACCCGGGCCCGACCGGCTGTGCCTGTCGATGTTCAATCGATGTCCGTTGACACGATACATTATAATGGACCGAAGCGGGCCTTCAACGGGTTTTAACAAAGCACGTGGCGATCCTGACGTGAGGATTAATACGGATGACAAAAAAACAGTGGTAAATATCCTTCGCATACAAAATTAAGTTTTGGTATTCGGGCGGTTGCGCGTTCAGCTCACTTTTTTGTACATTCTGATTTAATTTGTAGCTTGTTTGATATTTTGATGTCTCCTTATTTTTCACAGATCTCAACTTGAGCGGGGCGTCCGTTTAGTAAAATAATAAAATCCGAATACCCATGATACGATAACCATTTTGTTAAACTTCTTTTTTATTTCCACACATCCTATTGTGTGAAACCTATTTACCTACTTAAACAAAACAAACATTCAACACTTTGAGGCGCGCTGTGCCCTTAGCCGTGAAAAGGTTTTTTCTAACGCGACCTGTTTGTCGACTTGTCACTTCAAACGATCTGATCCGGTGTTTTTCTTGTTAGCGCTACACGCCTCGTCCATTCAAGTCGGTTTGGGAACACGAAAGTCAATATTAAAACTAGAATTTCACAGTTCATCAAGATCAATTGCGCGGTTAATTAATTAAAGGTGTTGTCGCGTTGGTTCGAGTTAGGCCTAACGCGCCGCCGCGGTGTCAAGACACGGTCCGATGCGCGCGCACCCTAATCGCTATCATCATCTCTTCTTTTAATACCCAAATCATTTTTTCATTTATCATCGTGTACCTCTTTATCGTTAACGTTCTAATCCGACGATTATTACACGTATTACGTTACTTCGAACACGTCGTAATTTTCTCTTTTCGAATCTATTTGTTTAACTGATACGTAGATAATTTATCGAATTGGATTCTCGATTGCTAAGAAACGCGTTCCCCGTTATTATTGATTACACGTTCTTCGGTGTGTTAATTATAGTTTGTGTGCTTTTGATTAACTTTAAATCGGTTATTACAGATAGTAAAACGATAAATATGAGCCCCGTTAACACGCAAAGTTAATTCAATAATGTTACGTTTAAACAATGTATCGGTATGTAATGTATTCGTTTTGATAGTAATTGAGTAAATTATAATTTCATCATTTAATGCGATTTATATAATCAAATCGTTCATATATTTATATACCTTTATAAAAGTACAATATTAATATATCGTATAGCTGTGTAAAAGTACACTACAATAACAACAATTAGTTTTAGAGGCAAGCAACATTTTGTATATTGTGTTTGCATGTCCTTTGCCTACAAGAAGACCAAAATACCGGAGAAAAAACTTAAAAACGCTGGTTAAATAATTTACCTGTTCGTGTAACAGATTGTCTTACGTGTAAGACTTGTAACAGGAAAAGATAAATAACTTTAAAAGATAAAGCTGCTCTGTCACTGATATTTTTATCAAAACTAGTTAAAATACAATCTCGATGAGGACAGATTTACTGTGTTAAAATTGATAAGTTTTAGATTTCGTTTTAATCCCTGCTTGAGGTTGTTCTACGGCTTCAAGCTTGTAAGTTGAAAAATATTGCCGGATATTTGTTTTGCTGATGCGACAACTTTCCTTCGGAGCAGTTTCTTATTTTAAATTATTTCAATTGCATAGCCGTTGCATTTATACTTCCATCCACAATCTTCTAAATTAATATTTACCAGATCAAATCATATTCCACGTTGATACTTATCATCTGTATTTTTATATTCGTTATTTCTTACTTAAATTATTTTCTCATATTCTGTACAAATGCAATTAATTTCTTAAGTCCTAGTTCTTAGATATTTATTATATATGTATAACACAGAACTCTGTTTTAATACCATGATTTAGGAGGCGTATTTTGTTTTCATGTTAAAACTTCCTCATTGACTTAAAGATAGGTTTGAGCAAGGTAATACCACTAGAAGAAATATTGGGATATTAGGTAAATTATGTAAGGATCCGATCCCACAATCAGTATTCTCATTTGTTACTTCTATTACAAATATATATACGTGTCTTCAACTTTTTTACATTGGCATATATTTTATCATAAAAACAACATTATTAATGACGAAATTTAAAAAATATTTATGCTGTCTTCAACTATCTTCAGGCGTTGAGATAAATTGAATAGATTTATCAGCTGGGTGTTAAAGAGATACCATGACCTTACATATTCAGTAATAATTATTTTTATAATATAGGAGTGTTAAAAGAAAAACTACAATTTACATTACCTAACAACATAACAAGCATGAGCATGTACTATGAATTGTTCATTGTTATCATGAATTTCCTTCTTCCCTATCAACTACACTATATTCTTCCAATATTTAGAAGGTTCAAAAAGATATTTAATAATTAAATAATAATAATCCCTAACATACGGTTTTGTAATTTTGTAATAAGGAGTATATTATGGATATAAACGTCACTTTATATAATTTAAATCGAACCAAACATCATTTCATTTTAATTTAATTCTCTTACTGTTAATAACAACATATGGTCACTGTAGTTAGGATTCATTGTCATTTTTAGCGATTCACTATAAAGATGGAATATACAATTGATTTGTTTTAACGTCTTTCCTTACCTTTACCAGGAACATACTTAGCGCAAGAAAAGGTTTTTAGCTTTTCATCGCCTAAATTAATGACATGTTATAAAGCAGAAAGCGCTATACATTATCGACACCCCGCGGGCACTTGTTTGCTTCCCTCGCCCTTACTGTGACCAATCAATCTTATCAGAACGGGATATTAGCCATTTTTAATAAATAGAATAAGAAAGAGAAAGGTATAGTGCCTTTTCTCATTTATTTATTTTACTTTATTGTGCACCAAAGATAATAGGGAAAATACGAAATTGAAAACATAGCATATACAAAGGGAAGCCTCATCGCTGAAGATAAAAGTAATAAATAAATAGAGAATTCTTACTTCTTTACTAATTTGGAAAACT
>DWNJ01000388.1:0-15807 GCA_018250275.1 Udranomia eurus | reverse complement strand
GACTTACGCGATAGGTGGGAGGACCGAGTCATAACCGCGTAAGTCGAATTCGCGTAAGCTGAGGTATAACTGTCACGTACGAGTAAGTGGGGCGTAAGTTTCGTATATAAATACATAAAAATATTTCTTGGAAGTATTGATTCTGCACTGTTGTTATGTACACGATACAATAGCATGCAGGAAGTAAATAAATGAACTGTGTAGCGCTTAAAAATAATTAAACGAGATTTTAAAATCGCGTAGCTCAGGATTCGCGTAAGTCGGGGTAGAGTAGGTCGAGGTAGCGTATATCGAGGCTTCACTGTACTCAACGCCAAACTATGTTTTCTATCCAATCGATAAAACTGGACACTCTAGTATAAACCCCAGGGACGTTTGCGCGCGCGCATCCTATGCCGAATGACGTCACGCCTATGACGTATGACATCGACCCCTGCGATGTAATCGGTAACTGAATCTTCATTTGAAGCGGGCCCCCTGAATCGCCCTGTAAAATTGGAAACACACCCATGACTTCTTATCCAAACAAATGTATCACTTTGGGCTTAACTGTTTTTATCGTTCGTTTACCATGTCTATTTATCTAGGACTTTTTATACATATTTTTTTTATTTTAATTACCTAAATATATCTTTGCTATATTTCTAATGTTTGAATCAATTAAAATGTTGAATTTAGAACTTGTAATTCAGCTCATTTTCAATATGTGAACATTGAGTAACTACTGATCCATACTTATAATTCAACTAATTTTCTCAGAATTATAATGACACAAGTTTGCTACCTATATACGAGTATCGCAATATATCTTTAAGGAAAATGTTCACTCAATAAACAAAAATATGATTTTGAAAGGCTTCAAACTCGTACTAGGAAGCCTATTTATATCAAATAACAGGGAGATTACCTGACAGGAATCAACGCCCCCTGCCAGCACGCCAGCACAGAGCTGATGGTCTTGGATGCCATTGAAGTGTCTGTTGAAGCCTGACCTCAAGAGGTGGTTACAGCGTTTAGAGTCAATTATGTCCACAAACGCTGCCTGGAGCTCCGGTGAAGTCTTCTGACTGGCTATATAAGCGAAATGAAATAAAAAAGTTTTATATTTCTTGTCCAAAAAGTAAATACAATGTAATACGAGTATACATATACAATGTGCATTAATTATATAGACATATACTTGTTAAATGTACACTGAAAAATGTAATAAGGACAAAAAAAATTATAAACTTTAAAGTGACTAATAACGTAGATTAATTTAATCTAAAAGAATCCCACATCGGGCGAAGACCTAAAATACTGACTATATAAGACGAGATATATTTTTCGATATTAGAAAACCCAAAATTTTATGTAATTCTTTCGCCAATGTTTCTTCTATAAAAGATTATGTTTATTTTTACGGAAAAGTGTGTGACAAGAGAAGAAGAAAATTTGAAAAGTTGTAAGAAATTACAACTGGTAGTGAATAAATACCAATTTAAAAATCAGTCGACAATAAAGCACTACCCCTTCGAAGCGTGCAAAATGTATCAGGTGAATAAGCATAGTGCAGAGTTTGATGACTTGAGGTAATTTAGCAGGACCCAACTAATTTAACGGCAATAGCCTAATAATTAAGTATCGGGCTTAACGATCATGAGATAGCAAGGTCGATCCTCACTACAATATTTACAAGCAAGTAGTTTAACAAATAGAATACGACTGGACTAGTTTAATCATAAGCAAAATTTGAAGCATTTTTATAATAGACTTGTCCACAGAAATCACATTTTTACCAGGCGTTCCTTTAAATTAATAGACTAATATGATAAATATATTGTTTTACTGTTTTTCACTGAATCGCAGTAAGTAGCTTAAAGCATTCAGACTAACAGGATCATACAATTTAATCCGCTAACATTGTCACTGGCTTTGGGAGAGGCCATAGCAATGTAAACACCCGATGGATAAAATACTCGTTTAGTGCTTCTACATGCCTGGTAACTAATTAAGTATCGTTTGTAGTCGACAGTTATTATTAAATTTTGATTTTGTTGAATAACACTTTATTTGCAAGCCTAGCCTTAATTTGTGCATTTAAACTGCATGCAAAATTTGTTACATTTCATTAAATATATATAATATGTATATATAAAATATGATAATAAGACGGTACATGATATACATGCACATATATATGTGTATTCAAAATTTCAACAACAAATTTAAAAGTGGTAGAACCTACTACGGTTCGACTGCGTAGACGCCACCGCCTCACTTATTTCTGCCTTATAACAGTAGTATTCTTGCTGCTCTTTGATAGGGTACGGTAAGTCATTCTTAACCGAAGAATTCCAACTTAGTTGACCTAAGAAAGAATACCCATCCTATCTTGGGTTGATTATGTCCATGGGCGGCAGTGATCCCTCACCATCAGATGGAATACATGCTCATTTACTACCTCCCAGTTATAAATAAAAGTATAGATAGAATTTATACTTATTTCAAACGAACGTTATATTCGTGACGCTCATTACCTGCGTCCACAACTCCCCAACCAGTGAGAGAGGCCTTAGTTCCTAAAGGACTTGTATCATGCTTGCTCCACAAGCAAGCTGGGTGTATGAAACTATTGAATACTTTAATATCCTCAGTCAATTCGACGAGCGCTATATCGAAATACGCCTTCGGTGGACTGTACTCTGGATGAACTATTAACCGAAGTATTTTGACGTCTACCGGTGTCTGGCCGTTCGCGAACTGTAAGAAATACTTATTAGAAGGTAGAACTAAGGATGCACCACACGTGTTTCTGCTTCATATCAGCAATGTTCGGGCTACTTTGTTCTGGTTTGCAGTTGATGGGTACAATGCCTTCCGGCATGGTTTTCAAAGTTTGACGCATCTATCGGCATCGACGCCAGGCCGAATTTCAATGCTGCCTGCCAATTGATCACAAATGTCAGATGATTCATTGGAGACTGGATAGTTATCATCAAGTGCGCTACATACTGGTTTGCTCAAAGTTATTAAGAAAACCTATGTTATTATATTTTGTTACACATGTTGATATGTTTATTTGTTATGTTGCCAATATATAATATGCAAGTTAGTAACAAAAGTAAAAGTAACAAAAAAATAATAAGCAATTAATGCAATGATGATGAGAACTGCCAACAGAAGTGAAAACTTAAAACTGTATTTTGAAATTTCAAACTGAGTGTAATGTTGAAATAGAATTATGAATATATTATATAGATAATTTTTATGATAATTTTATGAGAATTAATTTATCCGTAGAGATTGGGAGAGGCAGTCCTAGAAATGTTGGCTTTTTAGTGATTTAATCTGAAACATACATAATGCTATAAGACAACTATAGTAGTTCTGCCTCTAACAAACCACAGATAGCATTATCCCAACTGTCACCTTCGAACCACTTACGCCATCAATTATATTTTTATCTCCAAGCCTGACGATCTCCGGTCTAGTGTCAGCAACAGTTGTATCTACTGAGGATATTTGAGAACAGTGCGCAGCAGTTAACAAGAACTTGGTACTTATGAGAAAGCTACCACACTTGAATATCCAAGTACCTATAACAGCCCGCCATCCCAATGCTCCCTGAAAAAAACAGGTAATTCAAATCTAATTTTATATAAAATATAATTAAAAAGTGTATGTGTGTAGTTCATACTCGGCAGAAGTGAGACTTGAGAAATGTAATTTTAATTACTATTTATATTTATTTTAAAATTTTCATCAACATCAGTTTAGGCATATATACAAAGAAATAAAATACAACATAACGTAAAATATAAAACACTGTGTAATGTATTCTATCTCATTTTCTCATATGCGTCTATGTGCGTAAAATGCGTCCCGGCAGAGACAAGTCTGTCGTGACGCATTTTCGTTTCATCGAGTTTCACGTCACAACGATTCTAAAGAAGTTTCACTAAATATTTTTAACGGAATCTAATATAAGTGAGAGTGTGTGAGAGAGAGAGTTCTCACCATGTGCGGGAACTCCCCCGGCCCAGTGATTCTTCCGCCGATTGCATAATAAGCACCAAGAATTCCATTGGGATTTGCTTGCTTGAACTTGTAGTCGGAGCCTAGAATAATGAAAATAAACATATATATAACACGTTCATAAAATTTGTGACCACAATTATTTAATACGATAACAATTCGTTCATTGTAAAATTTAGAAACATCGGCAGTTCAGCATCTTTTCCCAAAAAGATCATATATAATAAAATATGTTCATAGTGAGAAGTTGTTCATAGTTAATGAACGGACAACCTTTGATATTCTGACATTTTGGTGAAGAGAACTTCTTATTAGTATTCAAATGTATTTTTGATACATTTACATACAAGATCACTACAACCTCTAGTATAAAGTGTAGATAAAATAAAAAATTACTCACAAGCTGAAGTTCTTGTGGCTACATCAGCTCGATTCTTAAGTTCCCAAATGTATTCGTAACATTCTGAAAGCAATAGATAAAAATTTACAACAAGTTTTCATTCAATGCATACAACGAAGCATGCATTCATTATATGGAAGAGGAATTTTTAGCTCCTATTACGTTTAAAAAAACCAATAGCTGTAGCATTCTGGGAATGCCTCAGAATAAAGTTTATTCCACAATCCTCATGTGCGCGGAAGAAGGATCCCAAAAATCAAACAGTTGGGGACCGGCTTGGGTCAAGCTGAGGCGGATTGCGGATGCAACTTCGCCCTTCGGCGAGTTGTGCGTAGATGCAATCTATTCGACCTGTATCGACGACCGCCGGCCTGGGAGGCCTTCGAAGGATCCTGGTTTCGATTTCCAGCATGGCAGAAATTTGGATGATGAGTTTAAATTTCTGTTCTCGGTCTGGGTGTTTGTGCTGTTGACTTAGTGTGTTGTCCATGGCATCCACGACAAAGGGAATGCTAATGTGGGGTGTGTCTTTCACACCAATTAATGCACGCCAATTAATTCCAGTATACTTAACTTAACGCATCCCAATTACGAAGAGTTCAACAAACTTACTAGCTTCACTGATCCTACGTCCTGGTTGATTGAAATTTGGTCTAACTGGCTCAAGGGCATCGCATGGGTTGGGTCCTTCGGTTGTCGTAGAGTTTTCTGATTGCCTGGTTCCAGTCTGGAAAAATCGATTACTTAGCTTAAATGACTATACATTTACAAATCTTGCACACACATAAGGGAAGAACTAGAAATGTTCTGCGTTACACAACTTCCTTACAGTAGTACGTTCCTACCCAGGTCATCTAGGATGAGGAACGAAGACCCTAAAGTGAGGAAGATTTAATTTTGCAAAACCTTTGCAATATATATTTTTTCATTATATTGAGATAGAAAACACGCTTTCCTTTCAACCGATGGTAAGGGACTGCTGCCATCCATGGACATTTGTTTTAAACGTAAGATAGGATCAAAGTACCTTCTAAGATGGAATACAAATGCTTTGATACCCCTGAGAACTAAGTTGGAACGCCCGACTATAAAATCTAAGTTAATTTGACTAAATTGAAACGCCTTGGTTAAGCGTCTCCCTTAACACCCCCTTCATACTGAGAACACTGTTACTATAAGTTGGGCGGTGGTGCCTCCGGAGTCGAACCATAAAAAGTTCTACCCTTAAAACTACACGTATTTTACAAGTATGCAGATGTACCATACGTAATATACAAGTATGCTGGTATGGTACATGTAGTATACAAGTATGGTACATAAATTCTTATACTCACAGTAACCTCGGGCGGGTTGGCATCAACGTGACAGGTAATATGCGCGCGCTCCTGCTTAGCGACACCGTGCACCCTTTGTTGAGAACTCCTGCATGTCGGCGCGTCTGTTTGACATATTGGAAAACTTGTCTTAGTTGCTCGCTCGTCTCGCTAAAAACTTGACTGATTATCAAGACAAGATACAAGACACAGTCACACCTGTGTACACTTCAGTGCGATTCGGGAAGTTTCGTAACACTGAGTTTGGATTTTACGAAAGGTTGTCGATATCGAAGTTACTAACTACTTCAATATTGACTCTCATGATCGCAGTGACTTCTGTCCCTCTTGCTGCTGAACGTTCTAATCATGAACCCAAATGGAACGCCCACTTCGACCCACCTGTTTAGACAGTTCGTTGTGAGCGCGGCGTGGACGCAAATAATGATGTTTTCCCCGCGACCACAACAACCGCGGTCGTTTTGTAGAACGAATTAGGTTTTTCAGCATTGAGTTACCAGAACCCAGTAATACTCAGTCTGTATTACTTACTTCACTTGTGTCATCATCGGGAAATTGGAAAATGATGAATTTCGTTAAACTGACTTTGAATTTCACAGAAAGATCTTTTTGTTAAAGTTGATTGTTATAGTTAAACTGAACCTTACTTATTGTATGTACTATTCAATTTCAATTAAATCCGAAGAGTCCCGATATCCTGACTGTATGTGACATTAAAAAAATGCATTTAAATGGTTTTAATGTGTAATAATTTTAAGTTTACAAGTTTAAATTGTTTTAATGTACTTTTATGTAATTTTAGGTTTACAAGTCGATTGTTTATGTTTGTTACCATGCATGGTATTTTATTTGGTTATAACTACATATATGACACGTTCGATACGTTATCATCAAAATGATCTTTACTCAGAAATAAGCAAGCTAGATTAAAAAACTCACATAAAACATCAAGAGTGAAAGGTTTGCTCTCTCCGTCGCCTTCGGCATTGAAACCAACACACGTGTAATTCCCTGCTGTCTTCCGTCCAACCCCCTGGAGAACCAAGGACTGGTTGCTGATAATGATGCCTTGACCCACGTTGTGGTGTAGCGTTTTACCCTGGACAGCAAACATCGTAACATAAGCAAGGATCGTAATACCTTTTCTTTTTTAATACATTTTTCTACTAGCTACATTTTTCTGGTAGCAAACGAGCATGCAGTCCACCTGATGGTAAGTGGTCATTGCCGCCCATGAACATCTGTAATCAACCCAAGACAGGATCGAATTTCGTTCTTAAGTCGATCACAAGTGCGATCCTAACCCTGAGGACTCAGTTGGGTGTGTCTCCCTGGCCACACCCTTTAAAGCAGAACACAGCAGCTAGAATAGAATACTGTTGTTATAAGGCAGAAATATGTGGTGCCTCCGGAGTCAAACCGTAAACGGTTCTACCACCTTTTATGATACTCACATATGCACATCATTATCGGCATACAATACGATTATAGTTCGTTTGAGTCTCAATATAACGGTGCTCAATTTATCGGTAGTAAAATAGTTAGTTTCATTTTATAATTATATCGATTTTATTACTTATAAACAATTGAAACTATCGATAGTATTAGATTTGATTATTGATAGTCATCACTGTTGCCAACTATCAATGGTATTAACGAATTAGGCATATTGATTAAATTAATTGGACTGTCAATTATATTGATACAATGATATAAATAATTGACCACTTTATCTCAATGGTGCTACTTCTTAAAATCAAACATTGATATCGAGTGTTCTTTATATGCTTCTGTCAGTATCTGGTATTGGAAGACATGTTACAAATCTATACATTGACAATTCTCTATTTGTTGGATTTAAGTACGGAACATTGCAAAGCATTTGAATTCATGGAATGGCAAATAAAGTTACTGGACTATGTACATTTGTAAGAATTCCTCAACTTACTGTCTATTTAAAATCACAATTCTTCGTATTTACTCACATTGTGCCTCCATTCGACTTTGTAAACATAAGGATGCGCTTTGATAATGCAGTCGAAATAAACATCCGTGCCCTCTCTTATATTGCTCGGATCCAGATTCGTACCTAACCGGACAACTGTTTCCGGAACATCTGCGAACAAAGTTCAGTCTTCAGTGCGGATAGAGATTGCGAAGTAAGTTTTGTGAGATACGCGAAACTTATGGCTTTTTTCATATTACTGATGTTAGTGCAACCGGCGTAGGATACTCCTAGTGGCTCCTAGATACGCATCGACGCAAACTCGGATGGAATTCGAGAGCTCGAGATCTGTTGGTTTCTGTGACGTGTTTGAGGTTGTATCCAATTTAAGAATCGAGAGTGATAACTATACTAACTGAGGTTGATATATGCACTCGTAAGTTGCAGCATTTGGCTAATCAGTATAGTACTAATAGACATGGGATCGAACATTTAACGTTGGCTGGATGAGTAAAACTCATCCAAAACCCAGCGAAATTCAGTCAAAACCCAAAAATTATACTTTCTAATTATTTTCTTTCATAAAACGTATGTACGTATATTGCTATTGTATTCACATGCTACAAGGCAATGAATTTATGCGTAACACTGCTACTATGAAAGAAAAAACCTCCTTTCCTTCACAGACTTTAATTTAATATACGAAATGTACCCAACAATAACATCTATTCCCAAGCGAGAAAATCGTTCGCCGCTTACAATAAGCACGAGGCGATAACTCGCAAACTAGATTAAACTTCATCCTTACAGAAAATTCTCATTTCAACTATTCCTTTCTTTGGGAGACTAACAATTTCTGAGTTACACTTTTGAACTCATTAAAATATAAGTTTTCAGACAGTGTTTATATATTGTATAGGTATTCATTTATAGATTTATATTTCTGTAGACCTATTTATTTTAAAACTTAATTACAATCACATATGTATAAGACAATACAAATTAAAATGTATAGATTAGATTGGATAAAATCTTAACCAAAAATTGATATAATTTAATTACATAACTTGTCAGACTTACAAGTAAGAATTTAACTATAAAAACCTCAAAACACGTATATAACAAAGTCAAATTTCTCAATACTCACATTGAATATCCAATGTCCAATCATCTTCCAAAGCCGGCATTGATGGCATTTGAGGGTTGGATGCTCTACATGACAGCTTAGCTCCAGCATCAGATTTGGTCAACTGTAGTGACACTGTCGATGTGGTCGTATTTCCGTCTGTAGAGAGCTGCAGACCAAATAAACATTGTTAGATGGAAAGTTCTTCTCTCTCTTTTCTTTGCTTTGTCTGTCTCTTTCTGATTTTTTGAAACATGCAGTAGGTATTTGCCTTAGCTAATACATAAAAAATACCTACATACTATACTATAAAATTTATTTGCTAATGTTCGACTACTAAATAGTAGTCAAACATTGTACTTGTATCACAGAAATCAATGACTCTTAAATCAAGTCCATATCAGAACATATTAAGCTGCTATTAAAAGTAAATCCAATCGTATATCTTTCCTTTTCTAATAGATTTCCTCCCTGACATTATTAACTTCCTTTATCTATTACAACTCCGCTCTTTAGGGGTCAGGACACACATTCTATCAATTGAGAAATACATTATAGTAAATGCCTTCGACTTTCCAACTTTACTTCGAGTCATAAGCGACGAGCGTATTTATACAGTTTTTACTTGAAACATTTAAAAAACAGTCAATCTGTTGCTTTATATGTATGAAGCGTCTACCTTAGTCAATTAAAGCTAATTGTTTTGACACAGTACGATATTTTTTGTTAAATGTGCAATGTTAAATGTGCAATGTACAAAACTCAAGTCGAAATTTAAATCATAACCCATTTGTGTTGCAGAAATAAAATTACACGGAGCGGATCGCAAATTACTATTTTAATTAAAAACAGCTTTCATTTAAATGAATCATTCATAATAAGTACACTTCATAAAAATTGGTAGCAATTCAAAAGTTAATCATGGCAACTATAAAACGTCGTAAGTGTGTTTCTATTGTCTAAAATGAATGTTTTCCGTCTAGACCCAAATATTAATAATCCATTTGTATTATGCGGCCAACACTGCTAGCCGGCCAACCGACTGACCTCAAATAATTTAATATATGTACATAAAGTCGAGATAGTATTCTATTGTTCAAATTCAAACACTAGCCACGAACAAGCAAATTGCAAACATGCAATCCAAGGACGTCAAAAAAGAATGGCATACTTTTCAAATTCGTCTGTTTCAAGAAAACATCTCTAATGTCTTGTACTTCGATAACTACCGCTGTAGACTTATTGGTAAATCCTACGTTAATACTACACAAATAGGTCTCTAGACATTACATAAATTAGATAATCCTTATTGCATAAATACGTCTATACCATTGGGGTGAATTGTAATTAGTTTAGCAATTCTCAAGATGCCTCAGGTGGCGACTTCGTCGAAATAACAGGGTCATCTATTTATAATTAGCGAAGGATCATAACAAATTGTTCATCAATTCGACTACCGTCTTTCATGTTGTCAATTTATTAAACCAATTTAATGTCTGCAGGGTTTGTCAGAGGTGTACCGTCGTTATAAATTTCCTTGTCATCTAATTATATCGACAAATAGCTTAGGGCGAGTCGTTGTAATAAATTGGCCGGTTTCGTCAAAGAGTTCAAAAGCTAAATATTTGTTTTCATTAGTAACATCGACATTGATGTCTATATTAATTATAATAGTATTGTGTATCCGGAAAAGTTGAAAGGCCTTTATATATTTAGACGAAAGTTCCCAACAGGTTGTGTTTATAAATTTATCCACATTGTCTGGTATCTACTGAAATTGACGAGCTTGCCAAAGATTTTGATTTAATTTTAGTTATGACCTTGTGACTTCAAGAGATAATAATACTTTGTTAATTAAGAATACTGTGTTAAAATCTATTAAATTATAGTTATCTCACTTGAATTCAATGGGAGCTCGTGAAATGAATATTAAATTGAAAAGTAAAATCAAATATTATGAAATAATAATAATAATAAATAATTTTCCAAATTATTTCCAAAGGTAATTATTTCAAACATTATACCGTTTAAAGGAAATTGTTGGGTCAAGTGCTGTGATATAAATATCTCTGGTAAACCATGTTTATGTGCACGCATTTAATATAGTAACAAAAAGCATTGTGATAATTCAGTTTAATAACTTATTGAATTATTGTACCGAAGATATGATAGAAATTGCTCGCGTGGCGTCGATGCATTACAAAGAATTATATTATCAATTAGCATAACTAGCTCCAAAGCTGCGCCTAGTTAAACGTACATCGGTAAATCGACTGCAACGATATTTATGCAACCACAACACTTGTACAGAAATACACGAATTCGGGCACAAATTGGTTATAAATCTAATCAGACCATAATTCAGCGTTGCGCTACCATCCGGAACGCTTAATGAGCAACGAAACTAAATTAATCAGCAGTGCATATTGCGTAAAGTATCGAAATACATTTTGGATTGGATGATTTTGGATTTTCAACTGGATAAATTATTTGACGGAAATAAAGATTCGAAAGGTTGAAATTGTGATAGTAACAATAAAAAAATTAATGGAATACTAAAAATCCAGAAAATCCAAGAATATATATTTTTAATGTTACCCAGTAGGCTGGTAACATGTAACGTGAAAGAAAATTGAAAAATACGTAAATCCTAACATTGTGGCTAGAAGTTGTGAATTTAGATTAAACTCGTTTAATAAAAACAGTAATAACAGATTATTTTCCACTGAGAAGAAAACAATTATTTGTTTTAAAAGCAGTTCGAAATTATAATTAAACGATTAGGTATGAAAATCAATGGTTCGAACAAGACGGGAAGCTATGTAATCGAATCTGTGTGGCGAAGCGAGAAAAAACATTGCAGATTTGAATACTGATCATAACGAAACGACTGTAAACATTTAATGGCCAAGAACAAAAATCACGGAAGCTAAGTTACAGCGGGAAACGGTAGCGGGGGAAGCCGTAAACACTTAAACGAAATTCACCACCGGCCAGCGGGTATTTAGATCCGGATGATCAGAACGCTTTGAAATCCAATATTCATAGCGAAAATTTGCCTCTCCTTTTAACCAGTATCAGATAAGTTGTTTGCGAAGCTCCGATGCCTTCGCCTATTACTTGTGCTCGCTCCCCTACAACTTAGCCAGGGCCTCCCTTACGACCGATTTGAGAACGCCCGAAGCACTGGCTGTCCCATTCAATCTACATTTATTACTTTTACGTGTCCTTATTTTAAGTTGACTCCGCGATGTTGTTTCTTATGGCAATAAAGATTACGGGCGGCCTCGATAAATTCGGATGGCGCAAAATTAGCTTTGTCTTTCAAAAGTTGGGAATTGATTAGGCATGACAATGGGCTCGTTACACCGCCTCGTGTTTCATCCGCTTGTCGGAAACTGGTTATACGAATCGACTTGAAGATACATCTAAATATACTGACAATGTTTTCATGTTGAACTTTGGTACATTGTTTTAAACTCTGTCATGCTTCTCGTACATGGATTTTGATGTATTTTCACATACTAAGCACCCAGAACTGAATTGACGTAATCATTTTCATGTTTCATAGAGTTTCCCTATGTCATAGAGTTCTTTGAAGTTGTATGGAAAAGCACGGAGTAGCCTCAGAACTTCAAGATAGACGTATCTTATGTAATTGGCAGTAAAAATATGTATAATGATACTAGAATACGGACTTACAAATGCACACAAATATATATTCGTTGCAATCAAGAACATACATAAAAATATACCGAATAAAAATATTTTACTTAATCTAAGCTTATTCTATACTTCATTTGTGAAATTAATTTTATGTATTCTTACCGTCTCCTTAGCATTGTTGATCCTATGTCCATTCTTCCACCAGGTGATAGATGCTGGCGGTCGGGAACCTGAGCTCTGGCAGAGGAGGTCGTACCTCCTGCTCGCAGATAGCGGCTGGTTCGAACCCAGGATGTGAACAGTTAGCGGCGGGACTGTTGAAGAAGATTATTGCTTAATAAATGATATAAAACGTCACACCTAGATGTCATTCTTCAAAAGATTTGACACATTTAGCTGAAGGGCTAGGGTAGAAGTAAGTTTAAGTAAGTGTGCTTTAAGTAGCGCAATTATTGGACGAACGTCTCCTTTTTTGGCATGAATGAGTACTGGTTGTTTATATCAAAGGTAGTTGTTTACGAGTGTAACATAGTACGTTGAAGGTTGAAATCGAAGTCAAAGAGGACAAAGTAAAAAAATAACCAAAATATTGTCTAACCACTTTAAATATTTATTGCAGTATATGATGGTCTAGACCGTCTTAGTTAATATTAGAGCTGTGTGTTAAGTAGGCTTTTTGGCTTTCTCTAGCTGCCTACGTCTAGAAAATGGACTACAGAAAAATAAATACAATTTCGCAATAATTCAATGTGTAATCACAAAAAATCTCAATTTACATTTCATGATAAATATATACGAGTATACAGATTTCTCCGATCTACTTTTGTTTGTAAATACATTTATTTATTCGAGGCTTTTAGTACAAACAAGGCCTTTGTATCAATAAATAATAAATGAACGGTGTACTGAAATTCTGATTAGTTTTAATAAATTCTATGGTAGCTCTACTGTATAGGTATAGAAAGACCGCGTAGTAATCGATTTCACCTAATACTTGTTTTGTTTGAAGTTGTCAAAGACCGACCATGGTTCCAACTTAGTTTTTCCCCTAGATTTAAAGCGAAATTGTTGAGCAGGATTTGTAGGGGTATCGTATTTTAGAGGTTTGTATAGGACGACATTTTTTTTTTAAATTAGTCAAAATATATTAAAGGTTTCCAATCTTGACACTTGAGGTCAACATTTTTTTTTCATTAAATTAGCCAAAATACATTAAAGGTTTGCAATCTAGAGACGTTTACCGCCGCAATACTAATTTTAGTGTCGTACGCTCATCTAGAGCCCATGTCCTGTAAAAAAAACTTCAATACGGCGATTAAAATGATCAATAGTCCATTATAGTCCGCATATTTAACACATCCACGGCCTTAAACGTACACGGGAGAGCAGCAGAGGCTTCTATTTTCGCTATATTCATCCATCTTTAGGAAACTGTGTCACGAATGACACCTGTATGTGGGTCACCGTGCTGGAAGTAAAGAGCACTTCAGTGCACTGCCGAGTGTAGTTAGTTTACGGTCGTAACCTACTTAGCAATTGAGTAACCACTATGTGTCGTTACTGTCATTAGGGTTCAGGTTATGCTGGTCGGTCTTCTTGTATTTTTCCTTAAAATTTGGAATTATCCATGGAATGTTTTGCTTATAGAGTTTTAAAAGCGGTCACAGCTCCGAGTGGAATTTTTAATGGAATAGTTACAAAATTTTACTGTTGCGTGTATAACAAAATCAATGCCAAGCGTAGAGTAACAAAATTTGATGGTGGACTTGAGCGTCGTATTCTCCGCTTTCAGTTCATGTCCTGTTGGTAACGCTATCTTTTTAAATTTGCCTTGTTTCTAGTTTTTGCCACTTGCAAGCTTTAATCCCCTAAATGTCCTGTCTTAATCAGACAAGCCATCATACTTATTAGTTGACAAATTTGATTGAGTGACAAAAATATTATTATACTTATTAGGATGACCTATTCTATTATTTCATTGGACAATAAATAATTTTAGAATAATTTTCCTCGTACCTACTTTCTAGCTCTTTATGTTTCTATTTGGTGACACATAAAGAGCCAGAAAGGAGACATTGAATTCCGAATACCAAACAGACACTTCAATTATATTTTATGGATGTATTAACAAGAGTTTCGAAACATTACGTCACGTCTAACACCTCTACATTTGGGTCGCGATGCTGAAGCTAAAGATTTGAGAGCACTTGACAGCACTCTCCCCGACATTGTTAGTTGAACTCACACATTTAGATGCACAGTTCGCAACCTACTTAACGCCTAAGCACTTACCGTATTTGCGCATATTCGAAATTGTTTGAGGGTTCACCTTATACTGGTCTTCGCGACGCTCAAAACGTTGGACGGATCAAGACATGTTGGTCCATTGACGGCAATCGTGTAATATCTCTTAAAATGTCGCAAGGGTTAAATATGTCAATCTTAATAACAATATTATTTAACAAACCAACTTCTTAGAAGGTTAGAAAAGTAATTAAAAGTTAAGCCTAAACTTAATATATCTACGTTCGTACGTATTTGAGTTATCATTACGATTACGGACTTACAAATGAAAATAATAGATTGAGGACCTTCTTGACAATGTCGTACGTTTAAAGTATAATATTAAATGAAGGCATATTCGACATATTTTGTATTTATCAAAATTTACTAACGTGACTAACAAAGTTTATCAAAGATTCCAAAAACATTCACGACGTCAGTCTTTAGAACGTCACTATATCTAAATTGACTGTAGCTTTTAAAATATTAGACGCTAATTCTTGCGCACAGATTTTGCGCTTAGTAACGACGAATTCTTGGAAGAAACGATCGAAAAACCCGAAGGATAATCCATCGTTCTACGAATGAAAGATCAGTGTTTAATCAATTTCGTACTTAAAGAGAATTTTACAAGGAAATAAATAAATACATCTTTATTATATACCTAATATTTTTTGCTTCCGTCTAAAATTCACGAACCTCGAAACGTTTCTAACTAAACTATGCACGTATGTTTAGGTTGAATTAATAACATAATGTCAATTTGTTTACCCTACCTGACGTGGTAACGTTAACTACAAACATTAAACCAGTTTTCAATTACGTTGTGACAACTCGCGCCTACTTCTGGCATTGATTTCTTCAAATTTACGAACCCCAAAACATTCGTAGTTATGGAGTTCATAGATTTATAGAATGTAGAATACTTTTAGGTTACATATTAATTGTTGAAAGTTAATTATTTTATTTTATTTATTTATTATTACAAAATCCACAGCTCCAATCCACAGCAGAGTATATATATATATATATATAT